>JACEFZ010016669.1:60000-97291 GCA_014155875.1 Cepaea nemoralis
AGCACGAAATAATTGACTTGAAATGCAATTCTGCACTGAGATGTATATTTCTGGAGCTGCCTGCTTCACCTTCATCTGATCATATGATTTCATTCTGGCGACTATTGCCTGTCGAACAATTTGAACACTAGCGTTCATTTCCCCAGAGATACATTTGTAGTTTTGGATGGACTTACAGATTCGAGCAGTCATTTTCCGCAATGATCGTTATTTAAAAAAAAAAAAAAAACAAGCATCGTTCTAGACTCACCGACACTAACCTAGCTGCGCTTATGATTTGGGCACAGCAGATTTGTGCCCAGACATTGATAAACTGGCATCTGAACTTAAGTAACTGGTTATGAAGAACGGTTACAATTGTAAATTAATTACATTAATAGCGATTTTGGAAATTGATTTAAGATTTATTGTTAAATGAACTTTTATTGTAAACCAAAAAATGACCTCAGTGTAGTACTGACACTGACTACCTTTAATGTTTTAGAATTTTGGTGACAAAAGTTAAGAAAGGTAAGAATGATATTGCACGACTTTTATAATTGTATAACGTTGTGGCCCGCTTAACTACCGAAAATAGTAAATATGGCCCTCGGCTTAAAAAGCTTGGGAACCACTGCAATAGATTATGCAACCTCATGTATACAAAATACAAATTGGCGAATCAGCCATGTGCACATGTGGATTGGCGCCGCAGACAGCAGAGCACATACTCCGAGACTGTCCAAAATACGACATATCTAGGCAAACCTTCTAGCCTAGAGAAACAACAATGGAAGATACACTCTATGTACCACTAAGTGAACTAACTAAATTCATACACGAGATAACATTGCAGTTATAGACAAATTTCAGGCGAACGAAAGGAGAACACCTGTCGAAAATTATATGTGGTGAAAGCATCTCAACAAGCATCAAACAAGAAATGAAACGTTATATGACAATCAATCTGCAGATGCGGAAGTGTAGAAAACGAATGGAACATCTTTGATGAAAACCCTGAAAGTAATCTGTAGCGAAAAGAAATCAAACAAAACATAATAAAGAGAAAATCAAACAAAACTTAATGACAAGAAAACCACGGTTGAATAATGAAATTAAAGGGGCAGCGCCGGCCAAATTGTATGATTTCTGGTTAAACAGTCACATCTGGTTAAACACAGTCACATCTGGTTATATTGCACACAGAATAGCCATAAGAGACAGCAAGAGATAAATCAAAAGAAAGAAAAAAATAGTCATGGATAGAATAGGGAGAGCAGTTAACAATATAAAACATTAAAGCAACGAGACTGATAATATGAAAATGGATACCGTAAGAGTTGACAGTTGAGCTATTGTAACGGATATTGCTCTGGGTGGTCAGTATATCGGTTTGTTCCGACCAAGTCGGCACTGAGATAGATACACGCACAATAGGTATCTAATTAATACCTTTCAAAGGGATCTTAGAAGTAACAGTCGTGAGAACAGGAGCCGGTCACCTCTATTTTGCCGCGACCTAATAAGAAGCTTCACAATCCTGGGACAATATCTGCCAAGTTTGACTGTTTTTCACTTTAAAAGACAACACTGAAAACATCTCGTTCCAGTTAGGCAGCTTTCATCAGAACGCCATCATCCGAGCCACTTATCGAGGGCATTTCTCTATTTCTACAGCTGGTTTTAACACGATACTGAATATAGGACACCTTGTTATAACAAGTGACAAGTAAGCCGGCGACAGCAAGCATTCATAACAGCGCTATGGGTGTATGGAGGGAAGGCCAGTGTGAGAGGGGTGAAGACAAGAAGGAAGAGGGAGGTTTTCAACAATCTTTCGGGGATAGTAATAACAAACGGGGAAGCTTCACAGAGCGATAGGAATCAGTGCTAGAGGGGAAATAATTCTTGAGTAAACATCCACTGGGTCGACTGATATTTATAAAGAAAACATTCGCCAATAAGCAACATTCAGGGGAAGCCAATCCCGCAAGAATGCGACCTAATCAACAAGACCGAGTGGCCTTGCAGGAACTATTTCATTCATTTCGCTGCCGTTCTAAGGCAGGAAGCAATTTTCAACTCTTGAGGAGAACAGGGGCGAAAAAACGGCGTAAAATATTCAAACTTAATAACTGGATCGCTTAGAGCCTTTAATCGGATGCAACCGATCCTTCTTCACCGCTGATCTTCTTTTGCCAGTTTCTCCTTAGGCTTCAATTGATTTATGCGCAACATTCCACTCCGGAAATTGTTCACTTTCAGAAAGTTGTAAAAAATCATGGGGAAATATAATTTAATTTTCCGTGGATATGAAAAAAGCAAGAAAGTATAAATCGAAACAAAAGCGCATTCTAACAGAATGGAATAGAACATGATTTAAAATAACGCGAGTGTTTATCCAAACAATATTTACATGTGCGTAAAGTATGATTTATGTCCAGCAGTCCAGCGCCAGATCGGAATTATGTATTTTTTCTCACCCTGTAATAAGCATCGCAGCACACGACTAATTATTGATAAGTTTCTTGTCAAGCAGCAACAGAAACCTACCTTGGTAAGTGAAATTTTAGGACCATCACACATTTTAGGCCTGAGTGTATGGAGGTTCTGCTGGCCAGTTTTTATCTCCCGTAGCGAACGACGATAGTTGGCATCAACGAACGACGAGAGCTGGCATAAAACCTATGTCCCGCCGAGTTCATGCCATTATCACCATAACATTCTCACCTTTACACAATGCACCTGCATATGTCAACATTATTTTTTATTATTATTATTGTTTAAGAAAAAGGCAGCGAACTTGAGATTCTTGTCATTGTAGATTGCGTCATTAAATGCGGCCAGTGGAGGGTAATTTTGTCTCTTTATGCTTTAGTCTACGGGACACCCTTAGGCAAGGTGGAGTACCAGTTTAGCCCCCCCCCCCCCCCCCCCCCCGATCAGGGTTACGTGAAGCCATGGAAGCAGGTGGTGGGTGGAGTGTGAGAGCAGCCGACAGATTGTTGTTGGTTATGGTCTTGCAATCTGCGGCGATAGGCAGATGATCTCATCAGTAGAGACAATGGCTATGGCCACCGACTAGTACAGTCACTGCCTAGAAGGAAAGCAATGGCAAACTACCTTCTGCAAAACTTGCCAAGAAACCATAACAACTATGACAGAAAACATAATAAGAAAGAGATCTGGTGGCGAGACCCCCAGGCCAGGCAGATCAGATAACACTGGGGAAGAGTGTGACACAGGGACCAGTACTAGTAATCGTGATGACGGAGTTAATCCTGACTGTGTTACCAAGGAAATCCCCTGTGTCAGACTAAGAAAAAGAGTGAGAATAGGAACGTGGAATGTGAGAAGTCTGTATGAGGGGAAGCTTAAAGTAGTATGTGATGAGATTGAGAGGTTAAATATTCAAATTTTAGGAATTAGTGAACATCGCTGGAAAGGCAAGGGACATTTTACAACTGAAAATGGAAGTCTTTTCATTTATTCTGGTAGAGACGTCGGAGGCCAGAGTGGAGTGGCATTTTGTTTAGATAAAACAACTGCAAAAGCTTTACTGGGATATAACCCAGTTAGTGATAGAATCCTCACTATTAGACTTAAAGGCCGTCCAAAAAAACACAACACTCGTACAGATATATGCACCTACTTCAACAGCAGAGGAGGACGAAATTGAAGATTTTTACAACACACTGCAAGACACATTAAATAAGATTGGTCATAATGATATAGCAATAATACTGGGAGATTTTAATGCAAAAGTAGGTACAGGAAGAGCTGAAAATGAGAGACACGTTTTAGGAAAATTTGGATTGGGAAACAGAATTGATGCAGGTGACAAATTAATTGAATTTTGCACAGAAAATGAGTTAATGATAGCCAACACACTTTTTAAACAACACCCAAGTAGACTCTTCACATGGAAGTCCCCGGACAGTATTACCAAAAATCAGATAGATTATATTTTAATACAAAGAAGATGGAGATCAAGCATAACATCTGCAAAAACCCTACGAAGTGCAGACTGTGATACGGATCATCAGTTATTAGAAGCAGATCTGAAATTAAAACTCAAAAAGCTTACCCGAGGACCAAGGCCACTTCGTTTTGATCTCACAAAAATACCAGATGCATACACTGTAGAAGTTAGGAATCGTTTTGGGGTCTTGATGTCTGTACAAGAGGAAATGACACCTGATGAACTGGCAGTACAAGCTAGAGATATCTTGATAACTGCAGCCAAAGATTTAATTCCGACCAAGAAAAAGCAACTTAAGCCATGGATTACATCAGACACGTTAGAATTAATAAAACAACGAAGGGAACTGAAACAGAAAGGAGGTGAATCCGATAACAGCAGGATGAAGTATAAATCTTTAACTCGAGAAATAAGAAAGAACACAAGAAAGGACAAAAATCAATATATACAAGATTGCTGTACCAGAATAGAGCAATATCATAAGACTGGAAGAGATTACGAAATGTTCAAAGAAATGAAGTTATTGACAAGAAATGTTCAACCTCAATTGAATGTTATCTGTGACAAGATGGGAAATACCTTAACAGAATCTAGACAAATTCTAGAAAGATGGCAGGAGTATTGCAGTGGAATGTATGATATGAGTGACAGTGAGGATATGAATGAGATACATGAGCCAACGACAGCAGAGACAGAACCTGAACCCTCATTAGATGAAATTGCATGGGCAATAAAGAACCTGAAGAATGGTAAATCACCTGGATGTGATGAGATACCAGCTGAGCTAATTAAAGCGGGAGGAGAAGAAAGCATACAAATCTATCACGCATTATGTAAAAAGATATGGAAATATGGTATATGGCCAAAAGATTGGAAGAGAACTATCTTCATTCCAATACCAAAAAAGGGCAACCTGAAATTATGCACCAACTATAGAACTGTTGCCCTGATCAGTCATGCAAGTAAAATTCTACTAAAAATCATAATGGGAAGACTTCGTAAGAAAATGGAAGAAGAAATTAACGTGGTTCAAGCTGGATTTAGACAAGGAAGAGGAACAAGAGATCACATTCTCAATATGCGTTTAATAATAGAGAAGTGCAGAGAATTTAATGTAAACCTATTCTCATGTTTTGTGGATTATTCAAAGGCATTTGACTGTGTACAACATCAGAAACTTTGGGAAATCATGAGGAATATGGGCTTTCCACCACATGTAATACAACTCATAAGAATGCTCTATCTAGACCAACAAGCAGCGGTTAGAATAGATGGCGAGACATCAGATTGGTTTGACATCAAGCAAGGAGTCCGTCAGGATGTGTGCTGTCCCCCTATTTGTTTAACCTGTACGCCAAAAATATAATGAGAAATGTAAGAGATGATATAAACTAGGGAGCAATATGATGCCGTAAATATCGGTGGTTTTGACATACCAGAGATTCGGTATACTGATGATACAGTATTGCTATCCACAACACAGACTGGTATAGAAAACCTAATAGCCTCAACCCAATTGAATAGTGAAAATCACAACTTGTATCTTAACATTGCAAATACAAAGATAATGCATACAGATAAAACCACTATGGAGAAAGAAATATATGTTAATGAGGAAAAATTGGAGGTGGTGGAAAATTTTTAATATCTTGGGTCATTGATTACCAACAACGGTGACACAATGAAAGAAATTAAACGACGACTATCAATTGCTCTTCATAGACTAAAACAACTGAATAAATTATGGAATGGGACAGACAGAGCTACAAAAATTAGATTTTTAAGAGCATGCATCTTTCCCATTGCAACATACGCCTGTGAGACCTGGACACTTACTAAACAAGCTGAAGCAGCGCATAAATGCCTTTGAATATAAATGTTATAGACGAGTTCTAAGAATATCTTGGGTAAAGAAAAGAACAAATGCATCCATACTTCAAGAGCTGAATATTGAAGAAGGTTGGCTATTAACAACGATAAAACAAAGAAAACTGAAATATTTTGGTCACTTGAAACGTCACGAAAGTTTGGAGAGAACAATAATGGAGGGGTATATGCCTGGGAAGAGAGGGAGAGGAAGGCCAAAGAGAAGATGGGTGCAGGATGTGGCGGATGATCTCCAGATGGGTGTATCGGACGCGGGACATCTTGCTTATGATCGAGAGGTTTTCCTGAAGGTTGTTATGGGAGCGAGGTTCTGCAAAGGACATGCTACTGAATGAATGAATGAATGGAAATGTTGGACGCTCTTGCAACAATACCGACCCATCATTTGAGCAATGACATGGTTACATTCATTAGTACCTCTTATCTTTAGCTTTCTGAACAAGTGGTACCTCCGCCAGGTATGACCTACTGAGCTGAAAGAACTGACAGTGGTTCGACCTATAGGATGTCAATGGTGAGCGTATGTTACCTTGCTAGAAATAGAACGAGTCAACAGCACATTATCAGACAGGATTTGACACTTGCACCGACAACCAGCGATAGCGCAGTATCTAGCACACTTGTCATGACTTTAAATCCCCATCCAGGCGGGGAATATTTTTTTTTTTTAATAAGGACCTGGGCTCACGGGTCAATCCATCCTAAAACTGGTATCAAGAAATGTTCTGGGTAGTAAAAGCGGCCGCTGGAATGCTGACCACATCATTCATCGAATATTAGTGTTGGAACTCTTCGCTGGCTGCTGAGGATGGGGACGGAGCGCTTATGGGAATGTCCTGAATGCTGTGATGTCGGTTCCTAAATCAATCAATCAATCAATCAATCATCGAATACAGATTCGTGTAAAATTATGGGGGGAGGGGGAGACATAAACCCAACACGCCTCGTGTCGTGAAAAGCGGGCAATTTACTTCTAACACTATGAAATGATTTCCCACCAAGATCGAAAACGAATGTTTCCTATGTGTGCATATAAGCAACTTGAATAGATAGTCACGATCATAGTCAAAGTTAGCGGCATGTCCTTGACAAGTGCAATCAACTTCAAAATATATCGACTGTTTGTGATTGACTAAGCAGTTCGGTAATGTCACACTGCTGTCTGAACAACAGTCTCATACCATCGAAATCAACGCGAAGCGGTCTGCTTCCAAATCGGATGGTTTAAAATCATCGACTGCGTATGTTCGGGGATTTATAAAACTGTACGTCATTTGCAACGAGGAAAAGAGTGTTGAGGGGCTACATAGAACCTGCGCTTTTGTATGGATGTGAAGCGTAGACAATGAGCAGACAAACTGAAAAACATCTGATGGCTGTTTAAATGTGATTTCTGAGGAGAATACAAAGAATATCATGGACAGAAAGAAAAACCTACAAAAACAAATGAAAACTGTAAACTGATTAGAGAAATTAGACGTAGAAAGTCACCATTTTTGGTTATGAGAAGAAATAAATTGTAGAACTTGGTGACAACGGGCAAGATCGAGGGGAAGGGACCAAGGAGAGGACAGAGAAGGAAACATCTGGATGGCTTGGCCACGTTGTATGGTCGAGACAAGAACACTAAGCTGATCCACGACTCTCGAGTGAGATTGCAAAACATGACTGCCTACGCTTACCAGCATGGCACACAATGATAATGATGACGTCTCACTACTCTATAAGCTACAGGCGCGGTTTCGTGAATCATAGAAGATTCGGGAAAAATGTAACAGTTAAACCTAAACCACCGAAGCCATAGAATATGGTAAAACAAACCACAGTGTATACAGCTACAGAAAGTATTGATGATGATCTAAAGAAGCCAAGACACAAAGGAAACACGTTATAAGGAAACGTCAACATGTTTCGGGCATATTTAAACTTGGAATGCCTTGATAACAACAACTAATAAGATCATCGGACACTCAAATACCACAATAGGACGAGATCATCTGTAGCACATGTAAGGGCGTGACTACTGGTTTAATTTACACTGATAAGAAAAACAATTTTTAATACAGACGTTTACATATCAAAATACAGAGAACCAACCATCGACAATGAAAACTGTTTGCTGAAATAAAGGAGATCCAGCAAAACATCAAACAAGAGGTGGAGCACATGGTGCAGACGACAAAGAAGAATGAAGAGATCCTACAAGCCATCAAAGCAGAGAGAGAAATGCTAAAAACTAAAAGGGAGCTAGCTCAAAACAAACCAGCAGAAACCGTGGAAAAGACCACAGAGAAGCCGCAAGATGTAACCCAACAAAAGACCGAGCGGGAACCGCAAGCTAAAGCCGGCAGCGCAACCACGACGCCCAAGAAAATCAAGGGGAATCCAATATCCCGCCAGGCCTCTGAAGAAAACCCAGAGGAGCACTATGACGACGGCACAGAGGATACCCCGTCGTCACCTTAGCTTACACCTGTACTTCCATTGGAACTTCCCCTCAAGGAGAACGCAGAACACGAATGGAAAGATGAACTCAGGCACAAGGAATTAGGAAGGCGCAAGGCAGAAAAGGAAAGCAAGAAGCCCAAGAAATTCAAGGGGAAACCAATGTCCTGCCAGGACTCTGAAGAATACCCAGATGGATACTATAATGATGGCGCAGAGATCGTCCCGTGGTTGACCACAGGGGAATAAATCGAAAGGCAGCAGAAACTCAAACTCGAAAGAGGAAAAAGCCGCAAGGATGAAAATGACATCGAAAAGCTTCTACAGACAATACACAAAAAAAGGAGGCAAAAGACCAAATAAAAAGTCCTTATAAGGACTGCAACCAGAGGAGCCAGGAGCCTTCACTAACCAAAGAAACCACCAGAGGAGAAGGGCACAAAAGACAGCTCGCCGACCAATCCCCCAGCTGACGTCACAGACACAAAAACCTATATAACCAGTCCGAGACAGGACTCACTCTAAGAGCGCACAGACAAAAACAGGATAAAGCCCACAAAAGCCACGGACCTCAACTCTAACCAAGGCTGAAGAAGCAGGTTGACCGAGGCCGAATTTGGAATTTTTGTTTTTGAATCATGTCAAGTCAATACAGAGATGCCTCCGTGTTCATTTATTATGTAGGTGTCCCCTGGAGCAGTGGTCAAGCCGCCTGGAGTAGTGGTCAAGCCGCCTGGAGGTGTGGTCAAGCCGCCTGCCTCGCGCTATGAAGGTTGTGGGTTCGTTTTCGGACTCCGTCCTTCGGTTCACGTGCGCCACGTTTTTCTTTTTTTTTTGGGGGGGGGGGGGGGAGGAGGGAGAGGGGGAAGGGTATTGTCGCTGGAGCTAAAGAGTTGTGCTCTGCGCGACGTTTTAGGCAGGTCGCTCTGCAAATATAAGACGAGGCCATATGAGATAGAACCCGGTGCAATGAAATCGAACATCTTGCCTTTAACTCCTGTTCAATTACTGTATGCCTTAAATACCGCAGTCTTAGATGAACTCTATTAAATAGAGAGGAGGGGGGAGGGGAAGAACCACAATAGCCAAAACTATACTCAGGTGGTATTGCTCAATATTCCATACTATATTTACCGCATAAATTCATCGTCAGATAAATTCGTCTATGTGAATCATCGTCTATACTGCTGGCTTTGAATAGAACGAAGCGGCGTAGAATGAGAATGATTGTACGCTCTGTATTCCCCCAGCAGCTGTCTATTCTTCTTACAAGGATTCGTGGGTAAGACGATCGTCTAGAAAATCCGGAGAGCTCAACTGATTCTACGTATACAGGGAAGGGATTAACAAGTAGCTGAAAATTGCATATAACTGCAGGAGACTGGGTTCTCTATTAGCTGTCCCCTCTCGGATTTTACAGTGTGAATGTATGTAATTTACAGTTGTCAGGCGGCAAGAACGTCGTCATCTTCTTTCTTGTTCTGGTCCCATCAGGCGCTAGCCTGAATAGGCATTAAAAAAAAAACACACACATCAAAATGCTAGTCAATTTAATGTTGTTGTGACTCCGTAGAGTCTAGTTTGTAATTGAACCCGTGTTAGGCGACAGCGCCTTCTCTGCTCTTTATACTTTGGACACTCCTGCAGTAAGTCTTCAGGTGTCATTTTATCAATATATATGACTGACATTATGAGCGTCTATCTTATGCTTGCAGGACATATCGTGCCTCAAGTCTGTAGTTTCTTCAGCGAAGGCTGGCGATTACAACTTGCTTACCTCTATGGAGCTAGTAACTGCAAGAAGGATGATCATTTCTGACAGAGCCGCTGTTGTTCACCGTGTGTCACGTGACCAGCAGCAATTGCGAATAACATTCAGTATTATTCGCAATACGACTGCGAATAATCACTTCGAAGAGACAAGCAGCTTTCTTTGGCCATGTGATGAGAAGAGAGACATTGGAGAACATCATGACGATTGGAAAGATCGAGGGGAAGAGAGGCAGGGGCAGACCAAGAGACATGATGCTGGATGGATTGAGACGGTGACATGGAGGAATATCATCAAAATTGTTGATCCAGGACACCAGAGACCGAGATCTGTGGAGACATGAACGACTACGCCATATACATGCGCACGCACGCACACACATGCATGTACGCACATACGCGCGCCCGCCCGTATAAAATACATATACACACATTTCATAAGACACGTAAAAACCTTATCATCGTGCGTTCACATTCACGTGATTACACTTCCCCAGTATTCTGGCTGGTTTTCCCTGAGGATACAGAAGAAAAGAAACATTTACGCTGGCAAATCCTTACGCACACAAACATCTAATCCCAGTCTCTCTTTGATGACGGATTAGTCGACGCATCAGGCGATATCCTAGTGCGTTACTGACACAAGGGGAGACAAGCCGAGCCTGCATACAGCTTTGTGGAAACCGATAAATGCTGGTGTTGTGCTTTTTTTAAATGTAGCCAGCAGAGCAAGGAGGTAAATAAGACTGGCATAGCAGTTATAGTAACACCATGATAATTCTAGAAGTTTGGTTTCGAAATCAGCGCCAGTCAATGGTTGTTAATTAATGCTGGGGTCGAAACCAGTACCTTCTAAACCTGAGGACACCGTAACCACTTAGCCACGGCACCCCTCTGACAGAATTACAAGTCTCGATCATTCTACCACTAGCCCCTGACTCTTCAGATACCCAGTCGTGGCAGGATAGTAGGTTGCCCACACGGCAGTCTGGGTTTAATAATCACCTAAAACTGATTTTTCCCAGGTGTGCGCAGATCTGAGATCGACAGTCTGGTAAAACTGGTGCATGATTTGTATCTGGGAAGGAAGGAACTCGGTGTGGTAGGGGACTAATCAGGACATCTCATACAGACTTGACCTACTCGTGAAGTCTCGTAATGTCCATATACAAGTATTTGCCAGGGGATTACCTTCGTTCGTTTGCAGCTATTTCCGTGATCTGGTAACGTCTGCTGCAATAAAGACAATCATCAATAGACAATCATAAACAGACAATCATAGCGCTAAACGTGAACAATAAACACGTGCAGCAGAGGGGGCAATCACGGGTAGATTGCTAGCTTCGTTCCCTCTATGGAGCACGAATTATCGTTCTTGCTTCCGCATCGGAAATGACGTAATCGCACCGAGATTGCCCCCTTATGAGCACTTAATGGGCCGTACCGGTGTAAAGAGCGGTTCGTGCTTACCAGACCCAACAGCGAATAAAGCTTCCGTGGCATAAAATCATTTTTGTTAGGGCGTCTATTCACACAATAACAACAAACATATTGGAGAACACACTTGCGTATTGTGCTATCAGGTTCCATAATTACCTGAAACCTCCCGCGTTTCTTATCACAGCCACGAAGATATGGAGCGATACAGCGCAGGCGTAGCGGCAAATGTAATAGCCTCCCGTAAACATTGCTTCAAGGGGCAGTCATGTCTGATTAACTATGCAGGTTGCTAGGTATCTAATAAGATATACAATATTTTAAATGTAGTTTGTGTGTGTGTGTGCGTGTACATTTAAAATGTCGGTAGGTAGGTAGGTAGATATGTAGGTAGGTATGAAGATAAGCCAGTGTGTTTGCTTGCTAATGCAAGTATATGTGTGTTTAGGTGAAGCACGTACTTCTATAATTAACCTAGTCGAATCAATCAAAAATAGGTACCAAGAAATCTCTTGGAAAGTAGAGGCGGCCAGCGTTATATCAACTAAATAGCCCCTGGAATGTCGATTTGTCTATGACAAATATGGAATTAGCGCCATATCCCAATGCACACCAAGTCGTGAAAAATTGTCTGTTTTCACTGGTAACACAGTGGCTAGCACATTTGTCTGCTGACTCGGCAGTCGTGTGTTCGAATTCCCTCGGGCCGAGGATTTCACTTTAATTGAGCTGGGCTCCCAGGTCGACCCAGTCTAAAATGAGTACTAGGAAATTCTCATGAAAGTATACTGACCACATCAGCTGGCGCGTACGGACTGGTCTATTGAAAATAAAAGTATAGGAATTGCACCAATTGCCGAATACGTTGCTGGGCGTGCAAACGGGTCATTTGCATACTTATGCACACAGATGTATGTACACAATTATACAAGTGTATGCTTGCGTGTCTGTCTCTGAAGGTAGGTGTGTGTGTGTGGAAGGAAATACAATTGCTGATATGTTTTTGATCCTGCAGTATAGCTTTGTCTATCTAAGGAAGTTGCTATTACTGCATCGAAATCTTTAATGCCTGCAATTACAGACACAGCAACGGCAGTAATTACACAACCCGCTGCATAGGCAGAAATAATAGCAATAACAACATTAAGAGAATGAGTATTTGTCACAATGGTAGTAATAGTTGTAATAGCAGTAGTAATTACGGCAATAGTAGTCGCTGCGGCAATGTTGCTGACAACACTGGCTGTAGTAGCAGCAGCAATAGTAATGCACCAGCAGCAACATCAGCAACACTTGTAGCAGCATAAACAGGTACAGAACCTAGCCTTCATGCCACTGTGGCATAATGGAGATATATGGTGCTGGTCCATATTGTCTTGGTCAAACAATGGGCGACGTAATCAGTATTATGCCAACCGTCATAGATCTGGGGAAACGTTCCTGGTGTACACTGTATACGGCTGAATCGACCACGGGGTTACGTAGCCAGGGGAAAGCCCAATCTTGATATTTCTTCACTTGTAGCTACACCAAGGTGCTAGAAGCCACGGCGCTGGGAGTAAGGTAGCGCAGTGGCTAGCATACCTGCCTGACGGTCCGGTGATCATGTGTTCGAATCTCATCAAGGTGGGTTGTTTTTAGTTGACCTGCGCTCCTAGGTCGTCGTCCCCCCCCCCCAGGTAACTGTTTTGTACACTACGGTGGTTCATTGTAGTAGTAGTAGTAGTAGTAGTAGTAGTAGTAGTAGTAGTAGTAGTAGTAGTAGTAGTAGTAGTAGTAGTTGCTGCTGTTGCAGCAGCTGCTGCAGCAACAGCAGGAGCAGCAGCAGCAGCAGTAGTAATAGTATTAGTAGTAGTAGTAGGATGAGGAGGAGTAGCAGCAATAATAATTGTGGTTAAATTGAAGTAGTAGTGTTTGCAGGAACATTAGTAGCTAATAGAAGTATTCGTAGTAATGGCGACTGTTGTAGAAATCACAGTACGTGTGCTGGTAATATAGTTACACTAGTAATGACAGTATGCCGGTCTCTCTGGCTGAGGGGTTAGAACACTTTCTCCGTAATCCCGTTTGTCACGCAGAGTCTCGTAGCGGGAGCGAGCTGGGAGCGGTTCGTCCCCCGCTGGTGACTTGCGGGACACTGAGCCGGCCGCTCAGAAAGCAATGGCAAACTACTGAGCGTAATCTTGCCAAGAAATCAACAGACAGCTGAAAGATGCTGCTGTTGACAGCGATGTCCTGTAAAGGATATGCGAATTAAAAAAAATAAAAAAGTAATGACAGTAGTAGCAGTGGCAGCAATAGTAATAATAGGAGTAGTATGGTAGTAGTAATATTAGCAGCAGAAGCAGCTGCAACAACCATAATGTCTACATAACATACATGCCAGGAAGAGCAACAAACGACAAGTGCGCGAAGGCAATCATGTGAGGACAACCTGAACAGCAAGAGCACCAGGGAACATCTCGGCTTTTCCGCGTGTTGTTAACTTGTAAGAACAAAGACGCCAGCGATTACTTTCACACACCGCGTGTGTTTCTGCGCTGTTTTACTTGGGTTACATGCTTGCACTGGTTCTACCGTCCGTTGAACATAATTGAGACGCCACTAATTATCAGAGAAGCCAACTGGCATGGAATACAGTCTTCTCGTGGAGATCTGAGAAATTAGTTAAATTCTTTGCACCAGAGCGACTCCTGTTTGTTTTGTGGCCCTCGTCCATGTGTGCGTGTGTATGTGTGGTGTGTGTGGGAGAGGGGGGGTTACAAGAGTGCAGTCTGGAACTTGGGTTCCAGTGTCAGATTTCTGACAACCAAGAACAATTCGATCTGCTTGGCTGGCTCGCAAACCCTTCTCCTCATGCACCAGGGGTAAGTGGATATGGCAGATATGTACATATTTTCAAGACGCTAGAGGCACAGGGTGAAACCCACTGAGGCCATCGGGCATATTAGATTATACATACATACATGCGTGCATGCGCACTCGCTTTCACGCACTCGCGTGCGCATGCAAATACACACGCACGCACATACATACTTAACACACGCACGCACGCACACACACACACACACACACACACACACACACACACACACACACACACACACGGTGATCTCTATGGCAAAGCGGTCTAGAGGTTTGAACTGCGCTCCTAAGCTCGTGGGTCGTTTTCGGACTGCGTCGTTCAGGCCACAAGTGCAATTGTTTCTCCAAGTCCCCTGGGGATAAAGGGAGGAGTGAATGTGTGTCATCGCTGGAACTACGGAGTTCCTGCTTTACATGGTGCTTTTGGCAGGGGGATTACTATTCTACCAAGACAGATCGAGCCAGATTGGATAAAACAAGGAGCTATAAAGTCGATTCTCTCTCTCTCTCTCTCTCTCTCTCTCTCTCTCTCTCTCTCTCTCTCTCTCTCTCTCTCTCTCTCTCTCTCTCTCCGTGTGTGTGTGTTTTGTGTGTACACACAAACACACACACACACATAGCACCACATACCCAATACACATGACGGCGTGTAAAACGACTGTACATTATTTATTTACTATCTTAATGCATCATCATCATCGTTTGCTATGCTGATTAGCACTGGCGGTCTCGTTTCGTCATCTCACACAATCACCTGATTCTTGGATCAGCTTTGTGTTCTTGTCTTAAGCCATGTGATCAAGCCATCCAGATGGTCTCTCTGCCTTCTCCTTGCTCTTTCTCCCTCAATCTTGCCAGTTGTCACTAAGTTTTCCAGCCCTTTATTCTCATGTGCCAAAATTATCCCGACTGTCTATGTCTAATTTTATGAATCAATTTACCTTTTTTCATTGTTTCTTGTAGGGCTTGCTTGTTGGTTTTTCTGTCCGTCCATTTTTATTCTTTGCATTTACCTGAGAAACCACATTTTCACTGCCATTAGTTGTTTCTAAGCTTTTCAGCTTATAGCCCACGTTTGGAATATTCTATAACTGATTTGTTATCTCTTGTATGAATTTAGCTGTCTTTTTTAGTTCACTCAGCGGTCCATAGAATTTATCTTCCACTGTTGTCTCTCTAGAGGGGTCACCAAACTTTTTTCACGGCGGGCCGGATAACTGACAAAAATGACGTGCCCGGGCCGTATACTCATTCTGTACAATACTTGCACCGTTCTCCGTGGCGAAGGTATTACGGAGTGCGCTTCATAATCCCGTATACCCGCGTTTGAAACACAGCTGCGAGCGATTTGGCAGTAGCCTGCGTTGCGCTGGTTTTTTACGCTATGGTATGGGTGCCTGTCGTTTAGAAAGCAATGACAAACTAGTGAACGTAAACTTGCCAAGACATCAACAACAGCAAAAATGCTGGTGTTGACTGCAAACGTCCTGTATAGGATATGCAACTAACATTAACAATACTTGCAAGCCAGAACGAAATCTCTGGGGGAAAAGACGAAAATCTAAGTTAATCATGGGTGAGCAGCGTGCAATGCACACACAAAACCAAAAAACAAATACAACCAACATATTTATTCATTGAAAAATAAGTTATCAGAGAAGGCGACGTTAGCAAAAAGATAGTTACATCATACCTAGTGTGCACATATGCGAATCTTACAAACAAAGCAGCAAATAAGATAAGTGAGATGTGTAAAAATGATATTTGGCTTTCAAAATATCATCTATGTTTGATTTGGAATTGCTGCATCCAATGTTCTGTCTGCCTGCCTGCCTGCCTGCCTGCCTGCCTGCCTAACTGTCTGTCTGTCTGTCTGCCTGCCTGCCTGCCTGTCTGTCTGTCTGTCTGCCTGCCTGCCTGCCCTCCTGTCTGCCTGCCTGCCTGTCTGCCTGTCTGTCTGTCTGTCTCTCTCTCTGGGGGGCTGAGTGGGCTCAAGGTGTGGTGTCCGCCTCGAGTGCTGGAGGTCCCGGGTTAAAGCCCCGGTGAGGACAGGGAATTTTTCACGTGGACTTCTAGTAATAACATTTCCCCTGGTCTCTGGTTAGTGAGATCTGACGCCCGTGTGTGTTGTTGCGCACGTAAAAAATCCCTTGGCAGTTGGAAATCGGAAAAGAGTAGCCTAACGGCGCTGCCCGGGCAAAATTTCGAGTTAAATTCTGCCCAAAGTATTTCAGGATCCTCGCCGGTGCTACGGAGTTCGTGCACTGAGCTGAGATTCTCCGGACTCAGGCTTGAGTTAGGAGTAGAACGGAGCACTTATGAGTTACACTCGTGTGCCGTGATGTTGATCAGTCGACTAAACTAAATTAAACTAAACTAAACTAATATTTTCGTAATAACACGAGGCTTCTATGGCATTTTTATGCTGTTTGTTACAATGCACAAGATCTACAAAAATTAGTAGACGCGATTGTTGTACACAGTGAGCAGCTGGGGTTGGAATTAAATTGTAAGAAGACACAGGTTATGGTCGTCACTGGGAAGAACGAAGTACCACAATGTAATATACAAGTAAATGGGAATATTCTTCAACAAGTGAATCGGTACAATTATCTCGGAACAGTCATAACATCTGATGGGAGATACCTTGAAGAGATTAGAACAAGAATCACCATGGCGAAAGTAGCCTTTAGCACGATGAAAAACATTCTGACCAATAAAAAGATGTCAATTGAAACGAGAAAAAGAGTGTTGAGGGAATACATTGAGCCTGTTCTTTTGTATGGATGTGAAACTTGAACAATGTGCAGTCAAGCTGAAAAACATCCGATGGCTGCATAAATGTGGTTTCTGAGCTCGAGAGGGTGCTGCTTTCACTTACAAGCTCCTTTTGTACAGTTAGAAAGACTGGCCGATGGTCACTGCCACCAGTTTCCCTACAAAGATGGAACCAGTTCTAATATTGGACTGTGCATCATGGATAATTAATAAACAAGCAAAGAAATCCACAGGGGCTTTAAAAATATGGTTTTATAGAAACACGTTGAAAACTCCTCGAACAGACACAATGAGTAATCTAAACATTTTGAAAGAAGCTAAAACACAATGGCAACTTAGAAATGTACGAGAAAACGAGGCCGTGCGGTTCGTCTAACCGGTGATGCCTCATGGTGGACACTCTTGACATCTTTATCAAAGCTACTGCCAGCTTACATGACAACAGCGCTGTGTTTTTAATTGTTATCACATTTTTAAGGTTCTCGAAGCCCCGACGTATACCTTGTCATGGTGATGGCCTCAATGACAGACAGTTTAACAATATATTGTATAGTACGTATAATATAATGTTATAATAAAACATCAAGAACATAACGCTTTGCTGACTCATGTTTGACAGGGTCAAAGTTCGCGAGCGCGGCCGCTCAAGATAGGCAGTTCTACGCCTCGCATCTCTGTTCTTTCCATTTCATCTGGAAGTGCTGCTTTTTAATCAAAGTGTTCGGTTAGAGAATTTCCGATTTCTCTGGAGATCTCTTGGGCTTTTCTAGAACATTCATCATTTTCTATAGATTTTGTGTTCTTTTCTTTTATCAGTGTTGTCATCGTTAGTGTCATCTGTAGACTGGGTGCAATACGATTACTTGATGCCTTCACGTTCCTGTGATTTGTATGTTGGAGAAACTACGGACACTTAAACCTAATCGCAGTTTCTGTGAAATGGAGTTACGTTTGGAAATTCCTGAGGCCACCATAGTAGTGAAATTAACACACGCACGGGAATTGATTCGCGTTCACATAAGACAATGAAAATCAAAAGACATAACGATCAATTTATGGTCGAGTCTCTAATAAGTAAAACAGTGTGTGGAGACGCGATGAGAACGAAAGACTGGAAGCAGGTTAGAAGCATTTGGAACGAATCATATTATATATATATATATATATATATATATATATATATATATATATATATATATATATATATATATATATATATATATATGAGTCATTGGGAAAACAGAGGTCGAATAGATAATATGTATTGATAACGCACAAAAGTCTTTAAAATATAGCAGGAGATGGGAATAAAGCAGATTTAAACAATAGTAAAGCCAGAGCTACTAAAGTGAGAGATAAAGAAAAAATACACAGAATCTAAAAAAGAAGTTTGAAAGAAGATAAGTATGGATAAAAGACAATATTTAGATCAGTGGTTCTCAACCGGTGGGGAATTCCCCCCAAGGGGGGAATTGTGGGGTTTCCAGGGGGGGGGGGGGGGGGGGGGGGGGGGGGGGGGGGGGGGGGGGAATTAAGATTATTTCAAGATCGCGTTAATACAAGAACCGATTGCTTGATCTTGTTTTTCCCTTCATACTTTACGGTTCTCTACGTCTCACCCTTCTAAAATTCATTTTATAAAGTAAGTACACCCACAAATCACGTTTTAGGTGGACGTCTAGACTTGTTTTAGCATGTGCTTCCATTATTACGGATACTGTGAAGGGGCGGGAGGGGGGAATTTTTAGATAGGAAATACGAAAGGGGGGAATGACGTTCTAAAAATATCGTGAAGGGGGGAACGGGCCATATTTTTAGGTACGAAATACGAAAAGGGGGGGGGGCGGGGAATGAGGCTCTGAAAATATGGTGAAGGGGGGAACGGGTCAAAAAAGGTTGAGAACCACTGCTCTAGACGGCTTCGTTTTCTGAACGCCATCAAGTTCGACAAAACGTCTGTTCGTTAAGAATGGACGACGCCAACCAGCGAAACATGGGGGATACACACCTTTGATGATTAAAAGAATTACCTGAGGGTAAACGGTGCTTTTAATTGATTCCGTATTTCCGTGTCGACGGCAGAGTCAAGAGATGTACGTGAGTGGCCAAGAGATTTGAGACAGGGTGAAGCAGTAGAAAAGATGGTAGGGTGTGGAGGTCAAGGGCTACTGCTTTGCTCTAAGTAGGAGTTGGGTCGCGTGAGTGTTTCAGGATTATGTCTGTCTCCGTCTCTTATTGCCTGTCTGTTTCTTTCTGCCTAGCAGCCGACGTGGTCGAAAGGATAGCAGCGTTACATCTGTTAAACTTCCGGTGCCCTGACGGGCCGGATAGGAGTTCATCCCCTGTACCGTTCAACTGGACTTAAACGTTGACTTCTCGTGCAGAAAGCAATGCCAAATTACTGAACGTAAAGCTGGCTAGAAAATCAACCTGGAGTTGATCGTAACGTCCTGTAAATGGCATGCCACTCCTCTCTCTCTCTCTCTCTCTCTCTCTCTCTCTCTCTCTCTCTCTCTCTCTCTCTCTCTCTCTCTCTCTCTCTGTATATGCGTGGACCACCGGGCCGGCAATCAAGCATGCTAGCCATTGCACTTGCAGCAATACCTCCCCCCCCCCCTAACCCCTTTCCTCCCCATAAAGCGCGCTCCAGTTTATCTGTGTCCAATTCCATAGTTGTCGGCTCATGTGTGCGACAGAACTGAACGGTTGAATACCCCCGTTAGGATATCTAAGTGAAGCTGTAGAACCAGGCAGACACGAAACATGTGAAATCAATGATCAGACTAAAGTACTACTTAGTTTTTAATAAACTGCACGCCATTTGAAACGGCACATAGTTCGAGTCAACAATACCGGCAAACTGGAATCTTGGAATGAAAAGGCGCAGGTAGCTAGTAACTATCCTCATAAACATAAAACCAAATAAATCAAACATAAAACCGTCTACGTCAAATCCTTATATTTCTTGAAGACTATAACGGTATTTGATATGAGATTAGTGTAACTATTGTTTCCGCCCAGGAGTTAATCACGCGTAGTTAGGCTGTGATAGCAGAAGCGACACGTTGCTAGTCGAGTCATGTTATCTCATTACACATAGAACATTGGGGAAACCACGAGGCCATCCAAGAAAGTAGACAGACTCATTTCCAGCTGTGGTCCTGAGAGAAGTAGGCATAGTAGAAGGGATCAAACTTGACAGGTATGGATAGACAGGGCACAAGCGTGGCACAAGTAATTCGGGTGAACAGAATATCAACTAAAGTATGGGACAACTTTGCATGTGAGCACAGCATGGTGCTCACTTACCGTGACATTTGGGATATTGCTGTCAGAGGTGAAAGACACTTCTGGGTTCTGAAAGAGGGACAAAATTAAGATAAATAATATCGTCTTTGATTTAAGGAATTAAGCCAGTTTTGGACTGGATTACACGATGCGTCTAATTCCCTTTGTGCATTGTGTGTTACCGAATACATAAAGCATATTTTTTTCACCCAAAAAAAAATGCGTTGCCAAATGACAGCCTCGTTTGGAAACAACGGGTTCGCATCTGTTGTCTTTGTGTGTTCTTTAGTATCCATTAACTCCCGTCCTCTATACAGGCTAATCAATACATATAAAAGTCATCAACAATTGCTTTCATTGCCAGGACGGATATTTTTTATTGTTATAACCGTTCCTTAGTGACGTTGATTAACCCCTCTTTTGTAATGTATTGTTTAATGGTAGTAGCATGAGAAGTGCGGCCATTTGCATGCCACTATGGCCGAACGCCACACGGGCTATAATGAGGTCAGCACTACCACTTTTAGTGCCCCAGTTTAATCTCTGCTACCCATTTTGAGAAGCGCCGCGGTCGCATGGTGGTTAGTGCGCTTTCTGATCAAGACAGTGCCCCGTAGGCAATCCCCAATAAGGGCTGTATATGTTTTCCTGAAGTCGACTAAAGCCTCATAAAATATGAGTACAAGAAAGCTCCTCTGTTACACGCATTGAGCAAAAGAGTAGTAGTCATAGTTTCGATCCACGTCAGGGCGGCTTCGAATTGTAAAGTGACCAAGCCTAAACTGGGTAGCAGAACATGTCTTGAGAAGTAGAAGGCGACCGGTGTGCTGCTGACCACATCACCCACCGCGTGATGATTAGCCTATACACACATGGGGCTAGCAACATAATGCCAATGCACCTACAGACATAATTAAGGTCCTTTTTATTGTACTTTTGAGGCATATTGGGCACCTGGTGCTCTCTCAATACTGTATACAGGTCAGTCGGAAATCAGGGTGTGATGTGATAAATATCACGCCTTTACTTCTCAAGAAACTTCGTGGTACCCATTTTATGCTGGGTCGACCTAGCCAATTAAAAAAATTCGCCTCGGTGCAGATTCGAACCTATGACCACCTGGTCGACACCCAAGTGTCTAGCCACTGGGCTACCTCGACTCACATAACGTGAGTATTTTCAAAATTGGGGGGGGGGGGGGGGATTTCTGGGAGCAAAACTTGGCGAGGAATGGAAGGAACGGGTCAGCCGGTCTCATTATATTGTCACCCCCAACATTTGAAGTAGTAAAATAAGTAAACAAAACTGTAATTTACTGCCTTTAGTACCTTGCGGATGTAGGACATGTCTTGAGCCTTAGGAATTAAGGCCACATGGCTAGTGCAGTCGCCGCGAACTGTGCAGGTTAGAGTTTTCTTTTTGCCCTGGATAGAAAAAACTCCACACCTCACAGAGGATTCGAACCCGAGTCTCCCGAATGAGAGCCCGGCTAAATAAGGCTATATATATTCTATAAGAGACAATTCCCAGAAATTTTTGAAAATTCTCAATTGCCCATGTTATGAGGCTGGGTGGACGTCCGAGCCCTACTGTTAAAACGAAAGTAAGAACCTCGACACTACTATATATTAAACCCGGATATTGTCCGAGCCCTACTGTTAAAAAGAAAGTAACAACCTCGACACTACTATATATTAAACCCGGATATTGTCCGAGCCCTACTGTTAAAAAGAAAGTAACAACCTCGACACTACTATATATTAAACCCGGATATTGTCTGAGCCCTACTGTTAAAAAGAAAGTAAGATCCTCGACACTACTATATATTAAACCCGGATATTGTCTGAGCCCTACTGTTAAAAAGAAAGTAACAACCTCGACACTACTATATATTAAACCCGGATATTGTCTGAGCCCTACTGTTAAAAAGAAAGTAAGATCCTCGACACTACTATATATTAAACCCGGATATTGTCCAAGCCCTAAAGTATGGCTTTCGTACAGTTTGAGATTCTTAAAGCGTTATTAATCTTCTTTCCTATTGATACATTTTTTGGCCTTTAACTGCCTTTAAAAATTAATGTTTTGCTTTCAACCTAACTAGGAATTTTATTTTCGTTGTATACTGCTTACTCTGTTCCATGGCATGTAAGGCTTACCATACGTTGTTTTCTTTTGTCGTGATTATACTTTTTAATTATTTCCTTAATATTGAATATACTGAATAACTGATTTCAGAACTGACATCACTGCACTCGGGACATCCCACACATGCTCCGCCTCCGTCTTAAAACGCCACCCGAATCATGCTGATTATTCCATTATTTGTTAGCAATTTGATTAAAAGTCCGCCTAGCTTTTCCTCTACACTTTGACTGCCAGTCTTTTCAGATATGGATACCCCGCCTGTTCTGCTGTACTCTCGACCTGATCCCAGAGAATCTTCACCATATCACCTTTATCATAAACCAGCTTTCTGCACAGAGTGGCAGCTAGCAGCTAAACTATCAATCCGTTCATTGCCCCGCACACCTCCATGTCATGGGTCGAACATCCACAATGTGCTCGCAATCTCAATCCCGTGAAGCGATGTTAGCCACTCCATCCGGTACATGCCAGTTTTTACTTTGGAAGATATAAGCACATGTCTTGACAGTGCTACCAATTCACCATCGAAAGACTGTCGTCATTTATTCTCGTGCTATATTTTGTAGCATCACACGCCAAACTTCCCTGTTTTCAAACAATGTCCATTTGTCGTTTCATTAAAACTTCCACTCATTCTTTATACCTGTTACCATGGATCCATTAATGCATATAATTACATCGCCAGAGCTTGAGTTGCCTTCTGACAGCCATTCCACGGACACTTCTGTAGTATATTATTCCCTTTATAACAGCAATCCATTTTTTTCCAAAGAAAAGATTCTCAGAAATAATTTACCAAACCGTTAACGCTGTCGGAAAACTCAAAGAAAGAGAACATTCTGAATCGAACATGGGGAAAACCTTCACTTTCTTCCAGAGTTAAAATCTGAATATGTCTGCGACTTGAAATGTTTCTATTGGCTGGCATGTCGTCTTATATCTATTCTATTTTCCTTTGCCAAGGCTGTCATTAGAATGAAAGCCGGGCAATACTTATGACTTTATTCATCTTATTACTCAGAGACTCCCCGGTCGCCTCTATTTCCTTGTCTAATGTATGCAATACCTCATCGCATCGCCTTTTATCTTCGTCAGCTCGATCTATCACCATTTATCTTGCTTTCAAGCTACAAGCTTCTTCACAAATGCATGTAAATTCCAAAGTCAACAATGAAGACGTCGCAGCCTCCAGAGAACCCATCTAAGAAACAAAATTAATACATTTTAAAGTATTGATCTGCATTCACAGAGAGGAAACACACTTAACGAAATTGGATTGAAGACTACACAATAGACAATAGAAATATCTGAAAGCTGCACACGCATCATAACTGAACCTCTCGCATCCAAATGATGCAGTCGTTTCTCTGACCCAGTTAGGCAAACTAAACACGTTATCATCCAAGGGTAATACACAAACATCCACACACAAGAATGTGTGCACGTACTCGCTAGCACATAGAGTATATTTGAAAAAGAAAATGAGTAATTTGGAGACGTCTCATTTAGGTCATTGCAAACGTATTTCTTTCTATTGCAGTCAGTTGTTATTGTAACTATATAGCGAGCAGTTCCTACTGTAATGTTTTATATCGTAATTATTATGATAACTCTTTTTATAGCCAGTAGATGATATTGTGACTTTTTCGACCGCAAGTAGCTGATATTGTAACTCTGTCTATGGGGACTAATTGTTACCGTGATTCTTTCCATCGCTAGCGGTCGTTATTGTAAAATCTTCCTATCATGCATATGTTATTGTAACTGTTTCTATGTGAGCCGGTCGCCCAGAAAGCAATGGCAACTTACTGAGCGTAATCTTGCCAAGAAATCAACAATCAGCTAAAAGATGCTGATGTTGACAAGCGATGTCCTGTAAAGGATATGGGGAAAAAAAAACTTTTCTATGGCAAGTATTAGTATTTGTGGTTCTAAATGTTGCTGTATGTAGCCAGGGCGCAATGTTGGGGGTGAGCGCCCAACATTGCTTAAATACCCCAATGGCTCGTAAATACATAATCTCTGCAGCGAAAGTCCAACTCCTGGCCTTCACGCGGCGGAACTGTTTCAACTAACAGGAGAAGGGGCTACGGCGAGTTTCTGGCGCCGAAATATTATCCAGTATGCTCTAGATGTGTATGCTTGTCATGCATGCGCAGACACGCGTGTTCGCACGTACGCATATTAACTCGAGTGAGACCACAGTCTGCTCTAGCAAAGGAAAGGTGCTTAAGACGGAGGCAACCAGCCTGGAGGCACACCACAGAAATCAGGAGTTACACCACAGAAATCAGGATGCCACGCAATTACGCAAAATGGAATGTGTCGACTACTGCTAAATGTTATGGTGCTCGCCCTGCTTTGGACCCCAAACAGGTGCAGCGCCGGGCTCTATGTCTCGAAAGGGCCCAACCACAACTACTGGAGGTCCTTCTCAGATGTCCCTGTGGAGCCAGGGGACCTGAGAATAGAACGACTGGCCATACTAAACAAAGACTTAGAATAATGCACTGGAATGCGGAGGGAGTCAGCAACAACAACAAAAATAGAATTAGAAAACATCTTGGACCAAGAAAAAGTAAGCGTATGTTGCTTGCAAAAAACTCGCCTCAACGGAAATATAGCCTTCAAAATCAGAGGCTACCAGTGTTACCGATCTGACCGAAAGGACAGACGAAAAGGTGGGATACTGACCCTTGTAAAAAATAACATCCCACCAAGTCAGCTACTTGCGGTCAAAAGCTCACTTCCCAAATCGAAGTCTACATGGAAGAGGCTGAGTATCAGACACTTAAACTTAAGACAGGCAATACAGACCTACTCATCTCATCTCATCTCATCATGTTCCTCTTGTACCTTGCGGTGTCGAGGTGAAGTATAAACTTCGTGAGAGTGCCCGATTATGGGCTTCATATACAGACCTACATCTGATCAATTACTACTGTCCAAGTGACCACCCACAGGCACTGGACACACTACCATTAAAAGAAAAAAATTATTGTGTATGGCGATTTCAACAGCCACTCGCAGAGCTGGGGCTATGATCACATGGACCAGAGAGGAGATAAGACTAGAAGACTGATAAAGAAGAAGAAGAAGAAGAAGAAGAAGAAGAAGAAGAAGAAGAAGAAGAAGAAGAAGAAGAAGAAGAAGAAGAAGAAGAGGATGATGAATGATGATGATGATGATGATGATGATGATGATGATGATGATGATGATGATGATGATGATGATGATGATGATGATGATGATAAAGACTGACTTGAACTACTCGTTAGCAGGTTCCTTGGTGCAGAAAGGCCTCACGGCCGCGTGGACGCGTTTTCTACATCCGCAACGGTCGACAGTCCTCCTTCCTCTCCACCTCGGAGACGACGTCACAATAAACACAACCAGAAAACTAAACACAGCTTTTGGCATTTATCACCCCCTCCCCCACGTACAGATGGTTATGTCAATCAAGAAATGGGAAAATGATACACTGGCACAGCAGGGTGAAACTCAGAAACAAAATCCCCATGGTTGGGACCGCCAACGGCAAAAAACCTACTACAAGCAAGACAGCGCGCAGCTTGACTGACATTTCCAATAAAACGCATGTCGGGGTTTTATGGAGGCCGTGATGAGGTTTACTTGATAGTGAGGAAAGTGTTAGAATGGTTCTGTGTGAGAGGCGCCCTCGTGTTACTCTTGGGGTAGTTTATAATCAGCCAGACGACAAGGAGGTGGCGTGATCAATTAACAGAGCACCGAACTTGCGGAACTACAATTAAAAAACAAGAAAATTGATACGAGTGATAGAGGGAGAGACAAGCAGACAGACATTCAGCCAGCCAGCCAGCCAGCCAGCTAAACAGACAGCCAGCCAGCCAGCCAGACAGAGACAGACAGACAGACAGATAGTGTACAGGTTTAAAGGCAATGATGGTCAACTTCATTGCAGTGGGCTGTATCCTATGTGGCTCGAATTGCTTCCGCAGAGCGGCCCGCCGGAATGATATCGAAAAGTACGAATTCTGTAGGTCCAGCGAGGACACTAAGAGGCTCGGGAAAATTGCACTCATGAATCGAATGATGGGGTCCGAAAACGAAACCGCAATCTTGAGAGCGCTAGTCATGCGGGTTGACCACTCCGTCACGGAGACCCAGAGAGGGAGAGGGAGAGAGGGTGGGGGAGGGGAGAGAAGGGGAAAAGAAGGGAGAGAAAAAGACAGGGAGAGAGAGGAAGGGAGAGAGAGAGGCAGGGAGAAAATGAGAGAGAGAAAATGAGAGAGAGAGAGAGAGAGAGAGAGAGAGAGAGAGAGAGAGAGAGAGAGAGAGAGTCATACAGTGTAAAATGAGAGCTACTGATCCTGGGAGACAACGTTCAATTACTGTAAGACACTGATAACAAGTAGGAGAAGTACAATAGTATAAACTCCTCCGTGGAGCAAGAACATCCAGATTCTGATTAGAAGCAGTCCCATTGTTAGGAATATTTCGTCCTCGCCACCTGCCTTACACGCTCGTGAAGAGAGAGAGAGAGAGAGAGAGAGAGAGAGAGAGAGAGAGAGAGAGAGAGAGAGAGAGAGAGAGAGAGAGAGAGAGAGAGAGTAAGAGAGAGAGTAAGAGAGTAAGAGAGAGAGAGAGAGAGAGAGAGAGAGAGAGAGAGAGAGAGAGAGAGAGAGAGAGAGAGAGAGACCCAGATAATTCCAATGTGTCTTTTAAACTCAGTCAGTGAAAACACTTTTTGTTAAAATTTTTACGGAGTTATTTCTATGTATACAACAAAGCGGGTGTAAGACTGGCCGTGGGGTATGTTTGAAGACAGTTGGCTGTGTCTAAGAGTCTCGAATTTCGAGACAGTTATCAAAAGAAAGGGAGAGTTCTGTCACCACAATTCTGAGCATATATAAATGACATTACATAAAAGTTTCCAGCCAAAGTTTCCAGTTTTCCAACCAACATTAGTTTCTCCCTCTAAAATATAACACATCACTAAGCTAGTGTTCCATGATAAAATAATACGACCGGAGGCAAATCCAAGCTAGCTAGGTGACACCTTTGATCGTTGCCTGACATGGAAGACACAGGTTGAGACAAATGAATTAGAACAAGGCAAAGAATAGCAACCATAAAAAAAAAAAAAAGATTGCTAGCTCAATATGGGGAACAGATGAGAAAATTCGCAAGAAGCTATACACTGAACGAGTAAGACCAGTCTTTGAATACAGTATTTCAAGGACTGGGCAACAGCAGCTACATTACATTTTCACAAAATAAAGTCCAAAATAGCAAGGTGGAGAAAGGAATGTTTCTTGTGGAATGGCTTTCGGCGCTTCGGAGGTCACAGATCGTGAGAATTGTATGGATATCTTGCCCTGGCCATGCTGGTGTACGGGGGAGTGAACAGGCTGATAGGCTAGCAGGGAATGCACCTCTTGGTGGTATCTTGCCTATGGACAAGGGGGAGGTGGTCGAGCGCTTGTGGGACCGGGTGGGGAGGGCGGAGGAGCAGATTGGGAGCCCATGTGTGGAGAGAGTGAGATTGCGGGGGATCGGCGGGGGTTCTGGAAGAGTCTCAAAACTGAGAGGGAAGACCAGGAGAACATTTGACCAGATGGCGGTGGGAGCGATTGATGGTGTGGCTCTTCGCTGGCTGTTGAACGAGTGGACTGAGCACGTATGGGAATGTCCTGAGTGCAGTGATGTCGGTTCTTGACTCAACTCAACTCAACTCAACAGTCCAAAATCAAGGAATGAGGATTCATAACTGAAAGTATGAATAACACATATATTAATGACTGGAAAACTAAGCACGTCTACAACCAATGCAGGATAGAAGAAACAGCAAAGCTAAGCAACAAGCAGATACATGTAGAACGGTGATAGACCACCCCGTATATCAGAGGTTTAGTGGTCTATGAAGGGGAAGACTAGAAACAACATTGTATTATAGAATCTGCAAAAGGAAAGATTAGGGCACACCCTATAATAGCATAGCAATATCAATGCCCTATAATAGCATACCTGCTGAGATGAGAGAAAACATTCCTGGTATTGAGAACAAGTACCTCTTTCACAATGATGATGATGATGATGATGATGATGATGATGATGATGATGATGATGATGTTTACAGAATGAGATCACACACGATAGCATAATAACATGTACGTCACAATTACCAACGCTGTGGCGAAGGGGTTACGAATACAGTTCGCAAAACCACACATTCAGCGTTCGAAAGACAGCTGCGGTCGATTTGGAAGCAGACCACCTTACGCTGGTTTCATTACAAAGATATGAGCACCAGTTGTTTAGAAAGCAATGGTAGACTACTGAACGTAAACTTGCCAGGAAATCTCAAAATGTTGATAAATGTTGGGACTGACCACGACGTTCTGTAAAGGATATGCAACTAACTAAAAACTTCATATTTAATAGAAAATGTACATTTTAAAGAATGTCTCGAATTCCAGGATTGCCATTGAATGTTCTTGTCACACCTGTCACCATCTTTGTAATTCTCTTCGATTCCGCAGTTGATGATCCAGGTGCGGAAAGACCTGGCTAGTGCAAACTCCTGGGTGGACAGGGAAGCACAGACCTAGCGCGGTTTCCTTCAGTCGTCAACTAACAATGTTTGAGGTGATGGGTTTGAATCATGCGTTCCTGTAGGTTTCCATCTGGTAACCTTGCTATTTAGCACAATCTCTAACACAACCTTTTTATGCCCATGCACCCCTTCACCATATGTTCAGAACGTCAAAGCCCCCCCCCCCCCCTTTCGTATTTCCTCCCTATAAATCCCCCCCCCCCCCCCTCTTTACACATATACATAAAAATGGAAGCTAAGTTTAATAACACATACTAGAACAAGTCTAGACGTTATAAAACGAATTTCAGAGTGGCGAGAAGTACACAACCGTAAAGTATGGACGGACAAACAATATCAAGTAATCGGTTCGTGAATTAACGCGATTTTGAAATAATCTTAATCCTCTTCTCCCCCCCCCCCCCCCCCGAGAAATCCTAAAATCCCCCCCCCCCCCCAACCGGTTGAGAACCACTACTCTAACATCTACTTATTGTCTGCTAGCACGCCGTTTAACATCAACTTCTTGTGTACTAGTACGTTGTTTAACATCTTCTACTTTCCTACCAGCACACCGTTTATCATCTACTTCTTTTCTACTAGTAAGCCGTTGAACATCTACTTTTGTCCTTCTAGTACACCACTGAACATCTCTTTCTGTCCTACTAATACACCATTTAACATCTACTTTTGTCCTACTGGTACACCACTGAACATCTACTTCTGTCCTACTAATACACCGTTTAACATCTACTTTTATCCTACTGGTACACCACTGAACATCTACTTCTGTCCTACTAGTACACCATTTAACATCTACTTTTGTCCTACTGGTACACCACTGAACATCTACTTCTGTCCTACTAATACACCGTTTAACAGCTACATTTTTCCTAAAATCTTTTTTTTTTACATTGTTTGATAACCAAATTGCGGACACTCTCAGTCAGTCAGTCAGTCAGCAGCCAATCAGTCAGCCAGTCAGTCGATAGACCATCATCACTGCACATCTAAACTTTCAGTCCATAAGAGCTGATTCCCCTCTTCAGTAAACCCCGCAGCGTGTAGCGGCTGACGACCTCAGTTCTGTGTTGGTTTATTAATCTTCTTTGGCTTCCTGCGTAATGTTCTTGTATGGCCACACCTCTTTTACTTTGCTGTTCTCCCATCCTGACCATGGTTGTAGATTCAGTCATCACTTGGTTCTCGCAAACGATTTACTTCTGGTTGAGCATTCATAATATCAGCCTGGTCCATGTCTCGTCCGACTTCCACGGTAGCTTTACCTGCAGGCTGTCAGTCTGCGCATTTCCTTCTACACCCGCATGCTCTGTCACGAAAGTGAAACTAATCTTTGCCAGCTGAGTCCACTCCAGAGATAGCAACCACTCTTTTCGAGCCATGTTAATGCTTTACTTACTGCCATGACTTCCATAGTAAGGCTACTTGTGGTGAAAGCAAAAGCACCAGTATCTTCCTTCGCAAATCTTCCTCCTGCCTGAGCCGTAAAGGCCCAAGAACTTCTCACTCGTCGAACGACCGACCCATCTGTGTAAATGACAGCATCACCGTCTAAAGAATTCTCGAAGATCAAAGTCTGTACTTTCGCCTCCACAGCAGCCGGATTTTATTGTCTGCATTTTCTGTCTAGTTGGATGCAAACTGAAAAGGACTTACCGAACTATGTTGGTGTCAGAATCTGGAATGAGATGCAGGAACATCGTTACGCCCGCCAGGCGAATAATTCCCAACTGGGATGCAGGGACATCGTTACGCCCGCCAGGCGAGTATTAGTCACCTGCCTACAGGTTGCTGGCTGACGCAATAGCCAGCGGTCAGGCAAGGACAACTCAAGACGCACGCAGGCCTCGTGAAGCGAATCCACAGAGGGCAAGCGCGTTGCGAGAAACAGACAGACAGCATGGGGTAATCGGACCAGACAGGACGTATAGAGAGAGAAAGGCTTGTGTAGTTCTGTGCCCGAAAGTCGAGTTCTTGTGCATCTTGTGAGATAGACTGTATGCTGTGGATTGTCTGTAAGTGTATTGATGTACCATTTTTGTAATGTAATGATTATCACATGCCAAACTAGATCGTGTTGCATGTGATCGGTAAATAAATCCATTGAACTTCGTGTCGTTGTGTCTCAAGTCCAATCATGTTGTACTTGTACTTGTCTCACATGTGTTAGGGATAACGAGCCAAGTCTAAGACTCTGACAGTTGGTGCTTGTACCTACTCCTCGCCAGGTTCTAAGTCCTCAAGTGAACACACCTGTTGAAGAATGTCTTCGGTTTGACCCATCCACGACTTTCCTCTTTTTAACCTGCTGCCCTTTACCATCTTAATGTCGCTGTGAAGTGGATGGTGTGTGTTTGCGTTGACTCTGAGATAGGCACGTGCTTGGCAAAATTGTATTCTGTCCCTCATGGTTGGAAAATCAAGAAGTTAGCGCATCGCTCTGCATGCTGTATCTCTTGTACATCCAAGAATAATGCGCATAGCTTCGTTCTGTATCCTTTCCATCCTTTCTATCTGCTTATGACTGAGAGTCAGGATCTCCATCGCATACTCCAAAACAAAAAGGACCAGACCCTCGTAAAGAAGACATAGATGGCGCTGCTCACAGTTTGCCGCCGCCATCACCTGCATCGCAGCCAAGCCCCGCTTGACTTTTGTTATCACATGGTCTGCATGCTCAATATAAGCTAGGCTTCGATCAAATCGTATCCCCAGTTAACTTATTGCCTGCGCTCTTTCCACAGTCTCTGAACACACGTTGACAGTTGGTGTTGGAGTGTTGACAATATGGTTATTCAAAGAGAACCATGTCACTGCTGCCTTCATTGGGTTGACCAATGCCCCAGATGTCGGACACTATGAGATACTGAAATATTTCCCACCATGCTACGTGAGTTCAGTCGATACAACGTTTCTTCCTCTAACACCACATGTGTTGTTTTGTTTTTTCGTTCGCTCGCTTTAAACTTAATAGTAGTCCATACGGGTTCTACTATTTCTAGTACATTTGACTGGTTTTTGCGTGTGGATTAGCTTTCCCTGTTACCAGTGTCCCTCACCATATGGCAAATCCACTCCGACTTCAGAGGTACTTGTAATTTATGTCTCCAAGTCAAGGACGAGAAGTCCAACTGACTAGTGTATGGGTTGAACATACCTCGGCATCAGAACATCAGATGTTTAAGAACGAGTTCTTACCCACCAGGTGTGTTTTGTTGAACCCCATCACTGACAGTCCTCATTAAAGAGACCGATCAGAAGTGGGAAGATTCAGTCAGAACGTGGTGATTCCATGTGTGTAGGTGGTGAGATGGTGGTGGTGGTAGAGTGGAGAGGTAGGAATACAACTTCCCTAACATTGGTTTAATGTTATACAGGATGCGCATCTCCAATAAATTGGTTGATGTCATGATCATCAATGATTCTTCTGTCCAGTCGCAGTTTATATTTCTGAAATCCTCCTCTACTACTTCTGTCGTTCAACTCCCAATGAAACAAAGGTCCACAAGCAACTCACTCAAAACCCTTTGCAGCTTGTTCATGATTGGTTAGATCAGCAGCTTAAGTTATCTACTGGATAAGGAAGTCAGTCTCATTCCAACCTTCATTAGTCGCCTCTTACGACAGAAGCATCAAAGAGAGTAATACAGCTAACAATACTGGGGAGATGAGGATGCGGTAGCAAAAAGAAAACATTAACAAAATAGGCATGCAAAGATCGATCAAGAGAGCGGCATACAACAGACAACTTTAGAATGGAATGATCCTGAAGCTTATGGACCAGCCCATACGCTGAAATACTTGCTATGATGATGATCATTATCATTAGATGATCATGATGATGAGCGTGGTGGTGGTGGTGATGATCATGATGATGAGCGTGGTGGTGGTGGCGGCGGCGATGGCGTGGCGGCGGCGGTGGTGGTGGTGGTGGTGGTGGTGGTGATGGTGGTGGTGGTGGTTCGCAATGCAACAAAATTAGCTTTAAAGAGGTCGCTGTAGTGGTTAGTAGGCCATGATATAATGAGTGCAGGTCCGCATGGCTGAATGGATAAGAATGGTGTTCTTAAACATCCGGTGTGCTGATGCCGAGGTTAGCGGTTCATCCCCTACACCGGACAGCTGGACTAAAATGTTGACCTGTCGTCCTTGACTTGGGGACGTTAATTACAAGTACCTCTGAAGTCGGAGTGGGTTCGCCTGATGGCGAGGGACACTGTTAATAAGGAAAGCTAACCCACACGCAAAATTCAGTCCATCACTACTATCAAAATAGTGTGTATGGACTACGCTTGAGTTCAAAGCGAGCGAGCGCAAACAAAAAAAATTTAATGAGTATTGGAGATTTGACTGAGAAGCCAAGGTGGCGGAATAAGAAAGCTGGGTACCTGCCGTCATAAAGTGTGGCCCAGTGAAGTTATGTCACTTCGCACCCCTAGAAAACTATCTGCCTATGCCCTTGGATATCTGTCTAGGTTTACTTAAAACCTAACAGTTTTTCCGGAGCGTAATGAACGTGATTACAATGATAAATAAGAAATAAATGTCGGATGTACATGCATTTTTTGCGCTTAAACCAACAGTTTACGCACCCGGGCTGAAAGAGTCACGGAAAACATTTCAACAGCCGACACAAGTGCAAGGCATCTTCAGATAACAAAATAAATGTTTCCAGGAACAGATAAAAGGAGCAACCGAAGCACACATTTCTGCCTTGTAATGAATTCATAATGGCCAGAATATAATGGCATCAGCAGGAATCCATGCATACAAAGACATTATTTGTTTCATATGTACTTGGTTATTGGGACTTCTGACACAAGAAGAAATGTGAGCACTTCTGATGGCATGATGCACGAACTCAGTACAAGATAATATCATCACAAACGTAGGGAAAATAATAATACCTAATTGCCAGATCTCCCATACACGCTGTGATAAGAGATAAATTGCTTCTGGCGCTGGTGTAAGCCAGGTCATAAAATCTACCTGAGAAAACATCGTCTATAATCTGGTTTTCGTCGTTGTCGTCGTCGTTGTTACTATCCTAATGCTGCTGTGTTGTATACTTTTAAGAGCCCAGTGCTAGTTTTACCAATGTGCTGTTTATTGTAGGAGCAAAATCTCTGGTCACATACAAATATGACCATTAAAAGAACAGAAACATACAAATACCTGGGTACAATATTCAACTGCTCCAACATAATAAGTGAAGAAATACAAGCTAGAATCAACTCTAGAAATAAGATATACTATGCACTACAATATCTGCTAAAATCAAATGCGCTATCTCGTAACTGTCGCGAGTTAAATAAACTTGTTAGTTGCGATCAATGACAACCAAGCCCGACATTAGTCTGCAAACACAATAGACCCTGTGATGTTGAACCGACTGAGAAAATACGTCGTTGGAACTGTCTGCACCTGGTCGGCTTTTTTGTATGAGATCAAAGTGAGTCACGTCACGATGTCTACACATGGTCGACAGTTTGTTGACAGGTTGTTTTTCGAGAGACGTGCACTGGCGTCATCTGTCTGCAGGGCGGGAATCGGCCGTTGAAAGTGATGGACAGAATGTCTGCCAGAGGTCGGAAGGATTCTGTCATATGGGGGGAAAGGTCTCTGGCTCATAGACAGCCAGGATCTTTGTTGTATGAGACAAAGAATTTCCCAGATGAAAAGTGACAGCGAATTGACTCTGGTTAGTCTAGAAACAGGGGGACAAAGCCAGATTCTGGACTGATTGGCGGCTGGACTTTTTGGTGACGTCACTCAAGCACCCATATAAAACCCAGTGCGGTAATCAAGTGGAGGGAGTCGAGAAAAACATTCTGAAGTGTTAGGATCGGTGCATTATTCTGAGTTGTGTTACATGAGTGAAACTATAGGCCTAATGTCTAATGGGATAGTTTTCCGCGGACATAGATCCAATCTGATTGCATAGTTTCTCGAGTGGCAACCAAAATAGGCATATGGTAGGCTATTTATAATATCTAATTTAAGAGTATGATTAGGAATAGAGTACAGTGCTGTGCGGTGATCTAATGTATTATAGGTGCAGTGATATAATGTATTATGATTAGTGATAGAATGTTCTATTAGTGCGGTGCTAGAAAGTATCATAGGAGCGTCAGCACTGGTATCCTATTGTGTGGCTTCAACTAGCTTGTGTGATATATCATTTTACTCGGGGAGTTGCGGACAATGTAGTGGATAATAATTAGAGAGATTAAGGATGGTTGAGAGGGAGGGAGGGGGGGGGGAATGTGAAATGGTAGGATCTTCCAGTAGGGCATCTGCTGGGTTTCTACCCGTTCCTTTATTCTTTCCTGGTGTTGCCATGTATAAGACCATTGTGATGCGCGATTTGGCCGTATGACAGAGATCGGATCTCTGTTATAGATCTGAGTGCTGCTATTGGCCTACAATCACCTAAATACGGTCAGGATTGAGTTGCCCTCACCATGATGTTATCTACTCTACAGGTTCCATTTACAGTTCCCCTTGAGTGTTCCACGTGAGTGTGAGATGATTTATTACGAAGAAGCAGTTCAAAGTTTTATACAATGATGGCTCATGGAAAGAAGACAGAGGTTGCTGAGAGGTTTTTACACGGGGCGGGGCTCAGAACCTAGTTGTTCCGCAGAAACCTGGCTTCTGCTGAGCAGGATTTAATTAACATAAGTGTTGTGTTTAATGAGTGATAAGCTTCATCACCGAAGATTAATAACTCGCATACTAAGGACATACATATATATATATATATATATATATATATATTATATATATATATATATATATATATACACACACATCTACCTAACAAACATTAATAGGTTGTGTTCTAAAAGAGGGGAAAATGTTATAATCAGAGACTTATGAACATTAGATTTTCCCCAAGTGACATTTCAGTTAATTGGAAGATTATCAGTTCAAAAACATTATGAAACAGAGTAACTTCACCGTGTGGTAGAGTGAAGACCAAGATCAACAGTGTCTATCGGATGACCAGCATCCTGTTTGTTCGGGTGATTGGAGAAAGTTGTCATGTGGACGGAGAACCATCTTCTGGGTGAGGTTCACTGTCCGGAATAAATGGTGCTGTTGTGTGCTAAGCACTATGATGTTACAGACTTTGCTTCTAAATCACTGGTCTAACATTAGAATATTCGACACACATTCTACATCTTATACACACACTTCTCCTACATATACTCTTTGCTTTAATAAATTTCTTGTTTTTATTTGTTGAGGCTAGAGTTGTCAAGTATGTTATGTTGGGGAAGAATGAGAGGGGGCATGATCCAGGGGTGAGTAAGAGTGAGAGGAAGGTGTCTTCAGATTGAAGGAGTGTGTGGACGGAGTCTGCTGGATATCTCCAGGATAGAGATATTGGATAAAAAAAATAATGTGGGTGCTGATTCCCTTCACTCCAGGGACGACACTAAAGTGGTAAAGAAGAACAAGTAACTACTACGACATTCATTCTTTACACACACGACAGTAACACCAAAATCACAATATACAAAACACTGATTAGACCAGTTGTGATGTCTGGCTCTGAAACCTGGAGTACAACTAAAGGAGACGAAGCCTTGTTACAAACCTTTGAGAACAAAGTCTTAAGACGCATCTTTGGGCCCATTAGGGATACACAAAGTGGAGAGTGGAAAAGAAGAAGCAACAAAGACATTTATGATCTGTTTAAGTCCCCGCTAATCACTGGTATCGTGAAGGCTAATAGACTGCAATGGCTGGGGCATATAGAAAGAATGGAAGATAACAGGAAAACAAAACTCGCTTACACTCAAGAAATAAATGACCTTAGACCCCGAGGTAGACCAAGAAGACGGTGGAGAGATAATATACATACAGACCTACAAGCACTCGGAATCAGCGACTAGCAAGAGAAGGTCAACCAGAGAGACGAATGGAAACGGCTTGTATCTGCAGCAAAGAACCTTAATGGCTCGGAATGCTGAAGAAGAAGACGAAGACGAAGAAGAAGAAGAAGAAGAAGAAGAAGAAGAAGAAGAAGAAGAAGAAGAAGAAGAAGAAGAAGTACTGGGGTTTCTTAAAGTGTTATTCTTCTTATTATTATAGGAACAGTTTGG
>JACEFZ010016670.1:2500-96579 GCA_014155875.1 Cepaea nemoralis
TCTTTTAAGGATCATGTGGAGGCTTTGATGGTGAAGGATGGTAGGAGACTTAATGCTTAGTTAGTTAGTTAGATAGTTAGTCGCAGTTCCAACTTCACAGCAACGGGTCATCCCCATTATGCTCCGTTCCTGTGCCAGTGAATATCACACAAAATGCTCCCCACTGCCCAATGTGAAAAGTGGAAAAGACAGGAGTCTTGACAAACAACAGCCCGCACAGATACACTGTGCATAATGCCGCCGCCAGAATGTCAACACAATAGTCCCCCACAAAACACCCAGTTCATTTCTGATGGAATCGGCAGTCATTTTCCCATCTGGATGTTTCCTAGATGTTCACCCACACAGTCCACGAAATACAGTTCATCGTCGATGGCAGTGGCAGTCAACCAGAAGCCCAGCAGCCACGCATTTCTGCATAAGGCAAAAACCGGTCAACTCTGGGACATAGCCATCTGCCATCGCTCCGAACATGCAGTCACGTTCCAAAAAACCTCGGGCAGAGTCACAAGCATTTCACACGAAACTCACAGCTCACAGTGTCGCGCCACGCACTCACTCAGTAGCAGGGCGACGGAACCATCAAGCCTCCTTAGTCGCCTCTTACGACATGCGTGGTACGCTACAGTGTTGCTATTCTTTGCTTCCCTTTTGGGCCCCGGCAACACACGGGAGAGGAGATTTAATGCACTGAGGGCTATGGCAGTAACCGGGGTAGATCAGATGATGCTGTACAGTCTTTTTCAGCAACTAATAATTTCTGTCATTGAGTATGGTTTGGGGCTGCTGACAGTATCAAAGAGCCAGCTTAAAAGGTTGGAGCGCATACAGAATGCTGCCATGCGGTTAATCCTGGGGCGCACAAAAGACACACCAATTATATGCATGAAGCATATCCTGGCGCTACCAACAATGACGGATAGGCATAGGATCCTTCAGGCCAAATGGTACCTGAGAGTTTCCGCAGACAGGGATCACCCGCTGCATGCAGCAATGGATGTCGTTAAGGGTCATAGACTAAGACGAGGCAGGTCCTGGATGGCACAGGCAGAACTTTCTATAAGTCAGGTGTGTGATCTAGAGACCATCAATCGTGAAAGAGAGTGGGTTGAAGTTCTGGAAGACATAACAGACTGGCACAATTTAATAATAACACTTGGTCGTGAGTGCAGAGAATGGGCAGCGGGCCGCACTGAGTTTCAAGTAGTGCAACAGCTGATCCATAGCAACACACATCAAGGTGACATTCGTCCAATATGGTCACTGCTGGGAAGAAAGGCAATGGCAAACTACCTTCTTTACAACTGTCAAGACAGTCATGTTTCGTTCAATTGAGAATCGGCGTAAATGGGTGTTCCATAGGAGCAGCCTCACCCGGTAGGGATAGTCATGAGCACCTAATGATTTCAGTCAGCAAGCGATTTCGTGCAAAAGTGTAACAATATTTAAAGTAGAAACGTTGGATGTTAGAACTATGAGTGGGTGGCAAATTGGATAAAAGCAAGGTAGAAATATAAGACTCAATATTAACATTTTAGGTATATGTGAGACCTGATGGAAAGGGATGGGCATGATAATAATAATATCCAAGGGATGTAGCATAATCCATTCTGGTGGAGAGAAAAAAACAGCGAGGGGTAGCACTTATAATGGATATGGAGATAACAAAACCTATCAAAGGATATTGTACTCTGTCAGATAGAATAATACTGGTAAAGTTAAGTGGCAGACCTTTTGCTCTCAACATCATACAACGTTCTGTACCAACAACAGACGGCAGTAATGACAGCATCGATGCATTTTATAATGATTTGGATAATGCCTTCAAGAAATGCAAGTATTCAGAATGAAATATCATAATGGGTGACTTTAATGCTGAAGTAGAAATCAACAGTAGGTAAGTATGGACTAGGGGAACAGAATGAAAGAGGTTGCAGACTTGTACAGAAGGAAAATATCACGATATGATTATTGGAAAAACTTGGTATCAAAAACATCCAAGGCGATTATGGACATGAAAGAGTCCTGACCATAAGATCAGACACCAGACTGATTACATCCTTATCAATAGAAGATTGCGAAATGCCTTAAAAGTCGCAAATAGTAATAGCTATACCAAGTGCAGACTGCTACAGTGACCATAGATTAGTCATAAGCAATATACATAGTAAATTAAAGAAAGTCAAATATACATCAAGAAACACAAATTTGATTTAACAGATTTGATGCATTGTCCGATCTGGACATTCTATTTCAAGATGTCATTGACCTCCTCCGAAGTTGGAGAGTGTCTGCCTATACGGCGAGGAACCACTAGTCTGCACATCAATAAGCCAGACATGGGACAACGGATACTCACGCAAACCTCAGGTCCTGTATGACATCACACTGATGTTGGACAACAGGATGCCTTCATCCGACATACAGGACTTCGCGTTGGAGCGCAAGCCAACGAACACAAGCAAGCAAGCAATGTCATTGACCAATGGGAAATATTAAAGAAATCAGTTAGCCAAGCTGCAGAAACAACTATTCCCAAAATGAAGACTGTGGGGCGTATGAAATAGATGAAAGAAAACATCTTAAAACTCATAGAAATAAGAAGAAATAATAAAAATGACTATGAAAAATATGAAGAATATATGAAGAAAATATGAAGGTAGCCTTCTGCAAGATGTAAAAACGTACTGACCAATAACAGAAGGCAAATAATAAACAATTGGCTGCCATTTTAAATTGTTAATTAGGTCAGGGGCACATCCTATCGAAAAATTAAAAAAATACGTCAAGTTAGGCCTCGTCGCCCCGGACGCAATGATAAATGGCACAATGTTGTCCAATTAAAAATAAAGAAGCCACAGTAATAGAAGGCAGAATTTCTCAGCTTCCAATTTTAGGGCCGTGATAACATCTGACTTATGTCTTAGGTTTTCATTGCACTTCCTGGTATTAAATTACGTCACCAAAAAATTCATAACTCCGCTTAGAATTAACGACAGTCTTCGTTGAGATACCGTTAGATTCGTCTTGTCAAGCTCTATCTGACTGGTGTGATTTCATAAGTAAAACCTCTATTTTTAAATATTGACCAAAATTGCTACACTAATGGGTACATGACATTACAAACAGAACTGACAACAGGTGTAGAGTCATCACCAGCAGACATCATCATTACAGACAGAACTGACAACAGGTGTAGTCATCACCACCAGACATCATCATCATCATCACAGAGACCATGTCGGCGGCGCTTATTGCCAGTATACATCTCTGGGAGGTCCGCGTGAAGAGATGGCTTCTGGACATGACCTCGTACTGGGACAGTCCTCTCTGAGGACAGCGACATTACTTCATTAGCCTGGTGTGGATGACAGTCAATCGGGCCTCCCCTCAGTTGACATTTGACTTAGTGAGAAAGAACACTCTTTCGTGGAGAGTGAGTGCCATAGTGGCCAGTGCCCGCTTGAATCTTGATGAAATACATCATGGTGTCTGGCGTTCTTCCTGGAGTAAGTCATAGACGTAAAGCCGGGCCTTAGCCATCGGTCATCGCTTGAAGAAGGCGGCTTGACTTCACTTCTGAGTTGAACAACAGTGCTGTGGTGTCTCATTTCTGCAGGATTAGGCCGCCTCTGACTCTATGGGCTCATGGACTCTTCATGTATGCGCATACTCCTAAGCCGTGGCAGCTGGGGTTGAGACTATTGACCACCCATATATGGGCATCAGTTTAACAATGTTCCTGGATGCCCCAGAGTTCGCTGTCTGTCTAGTGTCTTGTCTGTTTTGTGTGGGTGAGACTGAACACTTGCGGGCTTGTCCGGTGGCAGTCTTTGACACACACCCTCCCCTCCTGTGTTGCGTCATCAACTTTGACTCATTGGTTGTGACGCAAGAGGTTTCTAAAAAATTAGTGTCTCTAATTTTTGTCAAAGACTGTAGATAACCTGGCTTTGGGTAACTCCATAGACTTCTACTGACTATTGTCACAGTGTAGTATCCCTTTACTTGGCTACTGGCAATCGCCACAAACTTGTCTGGTTGGCGTGAGCCTATTCTCAATCGCAATATTATATTACTTAGAGGTATGTCTGAACCGGACCGTTGTCTTATAAGACCTGCCCTCAAATAGTAAATTAACTTACTACCCATACAAAGTTGACTTTCTTAGGGTCAACACATGAATTGCTTCATGTCCCCCATATAATATGAAACAACCATTACCCAAGATGTGTACGACAGGCTTTACCTATCTCGCTTCCGCGTGTAAAGTTATCTTTCACTGTTAAGTTAGTGTTTCGTTGTCTATTATGTCCCCTGATCCGGAGTTATCTCCCTTTGATCTACAAAATATGTATGTAATTTATATGTTTGTTTTTCTGGTTGTTTGCGTGTTTGGATGTAATTAATACTATAATCTAACTTCTAACATGTGTATCTAACTATCATGTGTATGCAAGTTAGTTTTCAAGTGCCATAATTCGGTTCAATGCGGACACAAACAAGTGTATACCATTAATTTGTGACTACGTTTCCGTCTTATGAGACTTAAAATCCTTCTCTAAGATCTAAACTAAACTACACACAACACATTCATCACAGCACATTTTCAACATTGAACGCAAATATTTGACGCAGACAAAAAATAAACCGTCGCGTTGAGCGGCAGAAACATCCGCTGACCGATCTCACTCTATCTCGTATAATTTACATTCGCTCTCACTTTCACACTTCTGTCACACATCTTTAACTTTTACACTTCTGTTACACATCTTTCACCCTCCCAATTATTTAAAAACCTTGGAGTGACACTGTACAAGTTTGGCTCAGTTTGAGAAAGTTGAGCTTAATGCCTGTGCGTAAATCGCTGCACGAGTCATGTATATACAACATATTTACATGTAAGAGCAAGGGTTGATGGTTTGTACCCTGGTATTATGACCAACTATATTTTACTGTAATAATACTCTAAAATATAATACTCTAAATACTAACGTACTAATACTACTTCTATAAATGTGTATTTAATGTGTTAACTATTTTACTCTATTTTGCTACATTAATCCTAAGATATGCTTACATTAATCCTAATATTTATCTAATTTAAGGGATGTAATCCAATTATTTAAAATGGCATTGATGTGAGATGGGTTATGTACCTTTCTGAAATGCGTAATCTGAAATGTAATACAATTGTAACTAATGTTTTTAGATGCAACAAAACAAAATATATGACTGATATTCTTATCTAAATGGTGTAAATGATGTATGTTTAATTGTCTAATATTTTTATCCTATTCTGGTGTAAACTAATCATAATACTACCTGATAATGTTGGTTAAATGGAATGGTTCATTAAGATGGAATGAAAACAACTGAAATGAAACAAAGTGGAATGTAATAAACTAAATAGTAATATTCCTATCTAAACTACTATCTATTCTACTTTTAAGGTAAAGTAAGTGGGTAAAATAATGATTTATGTGAACTACTAAAAAAACATGAAAACTATTTTATTTCCTAACTCTAAATGTAAATTACAGTTACCTCATCTACCTATAATTTATCACTATATTAAAATGTTATAATACATATCACAATAGGCATATATATACATGGTATTTAAATACCTCAGGTTAGTTGTTGCCCCAATGTTCAGAAATTGCTTTCATTGGCATTTCATATAATTACACTTGTCCTGGGTATATTAAATATATTACACAGTCATACTTGTGTTCTATGGGTATTGCACCTGTAGAGTTCGCTTGTGTCGTAGACCGTTATTTTCGTGTCTGTATTTATGGACTGTTCTGACACTGTTTTTATCTGCTTAACACAAATTATTCACCGGAAACACATATGGAGCTTAGTAAATAACGAGCTGTTCCAGTTCACACGGTGATATATTTGTTATTCGGAGCACAGTTCTTCTTTTGATGTCTACGGACACATGGTAGATCACTGTTCTTAGTACCTAGTTTCGCACATAATGTCTATGTATTCATACAATATTTTACATAGAGTATTATACAGTACTAACTTAATAATTATTACTCTACACTCTTATGTAGAATCTCTGGTATTTCTACCTCAGATGGTCGACTAAGGGTATCAGCCAGAATGTTGTCCTTACCCTTAATATGTTCTATACTAAAAGTATAGTTTTGAAGAATTAGCGACCACCTGTATATCCGGTCATTCCGATGCACACCACTTTGTATGACCGTGATTGGGGAGTTGTCAGTCTGGACAATGAAGTGAACACCCGCTAGAAATCGATGGAGCTTCCTCACCGCATAGATGACGCTTAGGGCATCCAACTCTGATATGGAATATCTGGACTCAGCAGGTGTCATCTTACGGCTCACGTAGCAAATCTGGTGGAAGATGCCCTCATAAAATTGGCGTAGTACTGCAGCGATGGAGATTCTGCTGGCATCTGTCCTAAGATAATAAACGAGCCTAGGATTAGGCAAGCGGAGGATTGGTACATTACTAAACAAGATTTTCAATTTTGACAATGCAGAAATTAATAATGCATCTTTGACATCTAATTTTACAGATGCTTTTAAAACATTGGAAAATACACTTGTAATTTCCGCTAAATTTGGTATGAATTTACTATAGTAATTTACTAACCCCAAAAGGCTTCTGACCTGCTTCTTTGTGGTAGGCATGGTCAGGTTCATAATTTTTGTAATAATTCTATTGTCAGTCTTAAGTTGACCTTGTGAAATGACATGGCCCAAAAAGTCAATTTCTTTTAGGCCCAATTCAACTTTGCTCGGTTTGACAGTGAGACCGAAGAGTCGCAACCTATCAAAGACATGTCTTAGTTTCAGTAAGTGTGTTGTCCAGTCATCAGTATGGACACATTGCGTATTCTGTAAGCTCACTAGGTGTCTGGATATCGTCGGATTTGCCAGTCTCGCTAACTAGTGTAGTTGCGTTGTGTATGTCTGTCGTCTGATCACTAGGTGTGGTTGCACTGTGTTCGTCTGTCTCTACTTCTGTCTCTTGTCGTGAAAAGTAAGGTTTCAACATGTTGACATGGAATATCTTTAAGTGTCCGTTTATCGATATTTCATAGTCAACATCTGAAAATTTACCACCTTGAATGGTCCTTGCCATTTCGTTTGTCTGGAAGTAACACAAGTATGTCTTGATCTGGTTCAAGATCAATTTTTCTCGCACCTTTGTTTGTGTATTGGTGGTAGATTTGACCCTCCCTCTCAAAGGCCTAGAAGCCAGTGTAGCAGGTTGTACTTCAGCTGTAGGATGTTTACTCTTATGTACTAATTGTTGACAGACATTACAAGAACGACAAAATAATTTTATATCATTGCAAAAACCTGGCCAATAAAAGTGAGCCTGAATTCTGGCCCTGGTTTTGTCGTATGCAAGGTGACCAGCAAACGGTGACTCATGTGCAATCTTTAGCACAGTAAGGCGGTGTTGTACAGGTAACACCGTTTGCTGAATCTCATGGTTACCAGTTGTATAAAATCAAGTAAGAATGCCATTATTAAGCCTAAAAAACCATGATGCATTTTTTGGTCACTTTGGCTCTTTCTTTCAATAATTTTAAATATGGAGACACACTAGGATCAGCTTTCTGCTGTTCTATGAATTTCTGTCTGTTGGTATCATCTGTGCCAGTTGGGGAAAGCAACAGTAGTCTCTCATCTTGTAGTGTGTCTTGATGTTTTACAGTGTCTGCTCTGGTTGTTGCATTAGCTGCATTTAATTTTTCCCATGCAGCTATTTCATCGCTAGTACATTGTTTCACTTGGGGTAAGCAACCCAAAATTAAATCAGTACAAGGGTTGTCAAGTATTGCACAAGTAAAGGTACCCGAAAGGAAAGGAGTGTTAATACGGGCTTTGGCCAAAGGGTAAATTTCAATGTTACCCGAAAAGGTTCGGCATTTGACAGAGTCACCTGTATAGTCATCTGGACTCACTAGTTCCCTTCTAAGACCAATAAGGGTGCTGCCGCTGTCCAGCAAACATTGGCATGGTCTATCGTTGACCATTGCATTGTGGAACACCAAATTGCCTCTGGAGGCTAATGCTGCATTCACATTCTCAGTTGAGAACGGTACTGTATGTCCACATTTTAATTTTCCGTCTGCATGAAATTGGTGACATCGTTCACAACTGTCAAAACTTAATATATCGTTTACACAACACACATCTTCAGAATTGTTAACAGGTAAATCGTTTTCAACCTCACACTCAGTCTCACTACCACTATCAGAAGATGTATCAATCAAAATAGCATTGTTGGCTTTCATACGTTGGCGGCCCAGGCACTTATTTGAATAATGGCCGTAGCTGGAACAAAAGAAGCATTTGATTGCACGCCTGTATGCAGATCTTTTATTTTGTTGCTTCTTGATAACATTTTCAAGATGCGCCGGATAGTTTGGCGATTTGTCACACATAGAATAAGTGTCATGCAAAAGTTGACAGTAAATACATTTTGACACTTTCCTATCTTTCTTGTCAGTTTTCTGAAAGGGTTTTCTGTTACTCTGATAGTTTTTAGGTTGGTCTTTCACAAAAGAAACTACTTCAGAGTCATTTGAGGTCTTAAAAATATCTCTGTTAGAAGAAAAATATGCAGACCCTTTCTTTTCGAACTGCTCTATGTTGTCAATGTCTACATTGCTATATTAGGCCGGGTCGACCTGGAAACATATGTATGTTCTTACAATCCTAGTAAATGTGGATTCGAACCCATGGCTAACTTACCTACAGCTTCCGTATGAAGACAATAGGTGGGCAGAATCTTAACATCTTCACATTCGGTAGACTTTAATAGAAAAATATCACATCCATGATTTGTCTTAAACTAATTGTATAGCAAACTAAATTGTATAGCAAACAAAAACATATCACACTCTTCGATGGCATAAACTGATTATATATCTCACATATTTGAGTTGTCATAAACTAATAATATCTTCCTCTTCTTCAGCGTTCCGAGCCATTGAGGTTCTTTGTTGCAGATACAATCCGTCTCCATTCATCTCTCTGGTTGACCTTCACTTGCCAGTCGCTGATTCCAAGTGCTTGTAGGTCTGTATATGTATTATCTCACCACCGCCTTCTTGGTCTACCTCGGGGTCTACGGTCATTTATTTCCTGAGTGTAAGCGAGTTTTGTTTCCCTATTATCTTCCATTCTTTCTATATGCCCCAGCCATTGTAGTCTATTAGCCTTCATGATACCAGTGATTAGTGGGGACTTAAACAGATCATAAATGTCTTTGTTACTTCTTCTTTTCCACTCTCCACTTTGCGTATCCCTAATGGGTCCAAAGATGCGTCTTAAAATTTTGTTCTCAAAGGTTTGTAACAAGGCTTCGTCTCCTTTCGTTGTACTCCAGGTTTCAGAGCCATACAGCACAACTGGTCTGATCAGTGTTTTGTATATTGTGATTTTGGTGTTACGAGATAGCGCTTTGATTTTAGTAGATGTAGTGCATAGTATATCTTATTTCCAGAGTTGATTCTAGTTTGTATTTCTTCCCTTATGATGTTGAAGCAGTTGAAGATTGTACCCAGGTATTTGTATGTTTCCGTTCTTTTAATGGTCATATTATCTATTTGTATGTGGCCAGAGTTTTTAGCCATTCCGTCACTTGAAATTACCATATATTCTGTCTTATCTTGGTTGATAACCAGCCCCATCTGTTGGGCTTTTTCCTTTAAGTGAGTCAATATTTCCAATGTCTTTTGTTCACTTTGCCCTATAATATCTATATCATCTGCATAACCAAGCAGCTTGGATGTTCCTCCAATATCACATTCCTCCTTTACCTTCATTACAACTTTCTCTAGAGCCAGATTGAAGAGATAGTGCATCACCCTGTTTCAAGCCAGATGTTATTTGGAAGGGGTCTGATTTCCTGCCTTTATATGTTACTATATTATAAGTATCTTCCATGCATAGTCTGGTCATGTTGATTAACTTCCTTGGTATTCCAAATTCCTGCATAATATTCCATAGACTATTCCTATTGGACACTATCATAAGCCTTTTTAAAATCCACAAAAATGTTATGGAGATCTCTTTTATATTCCCAATGTTTCTCGGCTATTTGTCGTAAGATAAATATCTGAACTATTGTTGATCTGTTTTGTCTAAATCCCGCCTGGTAGTCACCTAATATGTCTTCTGAATATGGTTTTAGTCTATTTAGTAATACTGCAGATAGTATCTTATAGCTTGTGGACAGTAGTGATATTCCTCTATAATTTCCACATTGGAACTTGTCTCCTTTCTTAAAGATAGGTATAAACTAATAATATATCAAAACAAAATCATATCACATTCTTGATTGTCACTAACTAATAATATCGCAAACTCAAACATGTCACATACTTGAGTTGTCATAAACTAATTATATAGCCAATATATATATATATATATATATATATATATATATATATATATATATATATATATATATATATATATATATATATATATATATATATATATATATATCATATTGTCAACAACTCATGTGTGAGGCATAATCAGATTACTTCTCCCACACCACACAAAAACTTGCAAGTCGTGTGAGAGGAAATAAATGATACATTTTATTGCCGTTGGCTCTTTACAAGTACATAACAGTCGCTATCAAACCACACACAAAGTCACAGAATTGCCTATCACTAGTTTCCTAAACTCCAATGCTATCTCTATCTATTTGGTTACACAAAACTCCTATCAACACTAAACGATCTGCTCGCTACACCGTCAGTCCCCCGTCTGACTAGCTTGCTCGCGTGGTTACACACCACGCGGAAGGACCTTGAGGTGTCCTACAGCTTTCTGCGTGCCGTGCTGCTTGGCACGCTTACATTAGCGGTTTTCTGTTGAGTGGCAATCGTGGCTATTATGTAGGCCCCGTGATTCTGTCGTGACCAGAGTGCTAACTATCTGGTCACCGGTCTCCGTGTCTCATGAGAGAACTAGTTAATAGTCCCCCATTTTATCACCTACCCTGCCCTCATATCGGGGCACTGTATCCCCTCTACTATCCTTGAAGTTGACCACTCTTCCCGTTGGTGTCTTATCTTCAGGCAGACCTTTGACAGTCTTTGACACATATCATTATCTGAAATATTAAGGCGCCATCTAACGGTAAAAAAAACTTGAACAGGATATTAGAAAGTAAAAAATAATCCATTGACGAAACAATGTCAAGTAATCGGTTCTTGTATTAACGCAATCTAGAAATAATCTTAACTCACCCCCCCCCCCCCTCTGGAAGCCCTAAAATTCCCCCCTGGGGGGGGGGGGGAAAATTCCCTACCGGTTGAGAACCACTGATTTAACTGATCCAGTGCCAGACAAAAAGTATGTATGGACCAAACACGGGACACAACCAAATGAACAAGCTTTATAATGTAAAGTCTTGTTCCCTGAGCATTGAAATTGTGGAAGATATCACGAAACAAAACAAATAACATGATAACTCTAGCATAGCATATATCCTTACAGACTTTATAAATTTCAAAAACAATAACACTGATTTGTATTGAAATACTTACATATTCCAGGAAAATGCACTGAAAGAATGAACCTGGTATAAACGTCATATTATTTTTTCTTATGCCCATGTATCTGAGAAATTTGAGGATAACAGATTAAGATGCACTTAGAAGATGATAAAGAATACTGAGAAACATTCAATATGCTTTTCTTGGAATGAACCAATTCTTTATACCATGCAAAAATCGCAAGTGTCTTCAGTTTTCTTGGCTTAAATAACCATTTCTCATTAGTAATTTCAGGTCAATGAACTGCTGTTATCATGTGAAAGCAGCTTTTTTTTATAAAAAATGTGTTTCAACGCATTTAGTCTTGAGGTCCTTTGTAGAAAATCTCATTTGCTCTATATATGTTTTATGTTACATAGCAGTGTGGTAATATGTCCAGTATTATCCACAGTACTACCTCTGCATTTGTTTCGTTATATTCTACGGTTTACTGCGACAATTGCACTGTTGTGTATGGAAGCTGAAAAATAAAATAAAAGATATGAAGATTGCAACTATTCTATTCTATTCTCATGCTGGTAAAATGCTGACAACCGATAGTCTTTCCATAAAATCAATCAATCAATCTCTCTCTCTCTCTCTTTGTCTCTCTCTCTCGCTCTCTCTCTCTCTCTCTCTCTCTCTCTCTCTCTCTCTCTCTCTCTCTCTCTCTCTCTCTCTCTGTGTCTCTCTCTCCCTGCATGCACACATCCACCTTTCAATAATTTAACCTTTCGCTGTTATATTTAGTCAACAGAACTGGTAAATCTCATGTGAAATATTATTTCATATATTTTCAATTCTGCAGGCTAAAAGTTATAGTAAAAAGGTCCTTATTGAAGTTTGTTACTGACAAGGAAACTCTAGCATATCTTAGATGTAAGTTTCCCTGCCAGTAACAAACACTACAAAAAGCTAATATTACGTAGAATATGTTACTCACTTAATTGCCTTGTCACTAAAATAGTTTCCTTAGCAATGGTACAAGATGTCACTAAAATAATTTCCTTATCAAGGATAGAATATGTCACTGAAATATATTTCCTTAGCAAGAGTAGAATATGTCACTAAAATAATTTCCTTAGCAAGAATAGAATATGTCACTGAAATAATTTCCTTACCAATGGTACAATATGTCACTGAAATAATTTCCTTAGCAATGGTACAATATGTCACTAAAATAATTTCCATAGCAAGAATAGAATATGTCACTGAAATAATTTCCTTAGCAAGGATAAAATATGTCACTTAAATAATTACACAACACCAAGAACTGTACAGGACTACTGCTATTATTACACTGTAAATTTATAGATTCAGTGGTTATAAGAGTGAAAAAATGGACCTTAGTTTGAATAATATTAAGGCTGAAGCCATGGCAATATCAAAGAAACAGTTTGCGTCTAAATGTACAATAAAAGTAAACATTTTAGAGCAAGCGCAGAAATTCAGACACCTACGCACATGGATAACAACAAATGGAAGATTCATTACAGAAATCAAGAACAGAATGTTTGCATATCCTTTACAGGACATCGCTGTCAACATCAGCATCTTTCAGCTGATTGTTGATTTCTTGGCAAGATTACGCTCAGTAGGTTGCCATTGCTTTCTGAGCGGCCGGCTCACATACCCCATAAGTTACTGACGCGATTCGAACCACTTCTGATTCTCACCATCGTCACGTTACTTACGAGAGTATACGAGATTACGGAGAAAAGTTGCTAACCTCTAGGCCAGGAAGCCGGCAAAGAACAGAACAGGATAAGCAAAAACTGCATTCTACAAAATGCAATAAGTCCTTGATAATGGAAGTTAGAAAGTCTCGGTTGTCCATAGGTAATCGACCAGCCTGTCAGCTTTTTAATTCCCCAGCACTCCCGCATGGCCAGGGTAAAAACTCCGTACAATTCTAACAACCTGTGACTTCTGAAGCGAAGTGAGCCATTTCACACGAAACATTCCTTTCTCCACTTTATTAAGCATACTCCTTGAGTCTGTGATAAAGACAATGCATGTTGCAGTGGTCTCCTCTAACTAACGGAATGTTGCTGTGACTGCTTCGACCTCCATTTTCATGCTGGAGGTTGTAGCCTCACATGCTACACTCTCCTATTTCAAGAATTGTCCATTAGCCTTCGCCATGAAACCGCAATCACTGTTCGCCAGAAATGAGGCACTGGGACGTCTTGCCCCCGGGTAGAGTGGGTCCGTTAGCTATTACAGCGGCCAATCTAGGAGATGGAAAACTCCGATAATAAACTCCCAAGTTTAAGGTGGACCGACGTGCCGAGGACTGAATGGCCACGGTTGAGCTGGTTGTGAACGTGGAACGTCTGGTATGCGGGCGGGTGGCGCAAGGCATATGGACTCATGAGGGAATGTCAACGTCTAGAGGTATTTGAAAGTGAAGGGTTCAAGACAGGTAGATAGTGCGAGCATAGATGAGACATAAACGCATGAGTCAATAAGATATAATTTATTACGTTAGGATATAATCACAATAACAATAATGTCTCATCAGCGTTCGTTCTCGCACACATTCATAACATATCACAATGTGAGTAGTATAGTATGCGCATTTGCCACCTCAAAATGGAGAGTGGGGATGGGATTTGTGGGGAGTATTTCGTTATATAGCTCTATGTGACGTCATCGCACTCCCCCTGAAATCGACTAAATGGGGAGTCAAAGGGGTATAACTCATATTTGGTCTTATTACATCCCTTTAAAAGCCGGTGAGTGTGGTGGACGGTGGGGTCGGGTGCGACCGGGCGTGCGTGGGCGTTTGTGTGCATGCGTGCGCGGGTACATGGTGCGCGGGCGGTTGGTGTTCGAATCCAAGCGAAAAATCGGTTGGGGTGGAGTCATGGTGGCCGAGCTGTCTATCGGGCTTGAGGTGTGGTACTATTGGTGATGTATAATGGTTAGGAGTACGATGCTCTTCCACGAGGTGGCGTCGTGGCTAAACTGGGAGATTGGAATAGACTTTTTTTAAATGGTGCTTCATTGTTAAGAGGCCGGGTAGTGGGATGGAGTCATGGTAGCCGAGCTGTCTATCGGGCTTGAGGTGTGGTACTATTGGTGATGTGTAATGGTTAGGAGTACGATGCTCTTCCACGGGGTGGCGTCGTGGCTAAACTGGGAGGTTGGGAAAGATTTTTTTAAAATGGTGCTTCATTGTTAAGAGGCTGGGTAGTGGGGTGGAGTCATGATGGTTGAGCTGTTTATCGGGCTTGAGGGGTGTGAGACTATGGGTTATGTGTAATGGTTAGGAGTACGATGCTCTTCCACGGGGTGGCGTTGTACGGTGAACATGCGCGCGTATGTGTGTGTGTGTGTGTGTGTTTGAGAGAGAGTGGTTGTGTTAGGGTTACAGTGCTCGTCCACCCGGTGGGGAAGGTGGGGTTGGTGTAAGCCGGATTTTCGTTGTTAAGAAGGTGGTTATATGGTCTGTAGAGACTATTAGTGTAATCATCATACAAGGGTCACAGATCTTTTAAAAGGAAAACCGTAATGAAGTAAAGATGATGCTTATTAGTGGTCGGGCTGTGTGACTGGAGGTGGTCGACGGCTAGAGTATCAAGAGTCTGTGTAAAGGTGGTGACGTGGATATGATAGGTGCTCTATATCTATTTGGTCATACCTCGAAGTACACTGGGTTGCTGCTGTGAGGTGTCGTATGGAGGTTACAGGTTCGAAGCCCGGTGTATGACCAAGTTAAATACCTATTCAGAGTGCCGGCTGTATCTCATTTAAGCCTCATTAGGGGACAATACCACTTGTCGTTAATACTCAAAAAGTGTCGTCTGGGCTGTTATCTGTAGCAAGAAAAGACCAGTCTTCTTCCAAAAAGACAAAGAAACGTCAAAGAGAAGAAACGAAAACATGGATTACAACCCTGGCCAACGAAAGAAATTTTTGCCTTCTCTTTCTCCTACAGCCATTTTGTTCTACCAGAAACCTACTTTTAGCAGTCAGGCACCAGTAAATCTGCAAGAAACAACCTTTGATTTGCTTAAGGATGTTTCTTCAGATGAAAATATTAACCTTCTACCTAGTAGTCATGGTCCAGCCTCTGAGTCTCTCAAGAAAATTAATGTTTTGTGGAATGAAACATATCCCACTGCCGGTTTCCGAAGCTGCTCATCTGGTTCAACAGAGGAAATACAACACCCAACGATTAAGGTTTGTATAAATGGTAATTTTCATGCGCATAGTTCCGATGTCTAATTTTTACCAGCAGTAGTACTGTCATCAAGCGATGTTTCAGGCATTATGGGATAAACTTCTCTCGCACCACACAAAAAGATTTGTCAGTCGTACGAGAGGAATTGATTACACATTTTATTGCCACTGGCTCTTTACATTACATAAATGCACAAAACGGTCGCTAATGAATCACACATGAATACACAGAATTGCCTATCACTAGTCGTCCCTAGCCCTACTGCTACATCTATCTACTCAGCTAAAGAAATACGCATCGACGCTAAGCGATGTGTTCCCTACGAAGTCTGTCCCCCGTCTGATCATTCTCCGCGTGCTGATTACACAGTACGCGGAAGGACCTCGTGCGCATTTCGGCTTTTGCGTGCTGCATCATTCAACACGCTTAGAGTAGTAGCCTCTCTTGAGTTCCATTCTAGTTCTTCGTGTCTATCACGTTGGCGTGATTGTACCGTGATCAGAGTGCTTACTCTCTGGTTGACACCTCCGTGTCTCATGAGAGAACTGTTTGACAGTCCCCCTTCCTATCTACTCCCTACACCTACCCTGCCCTCATGTTGGGGCACTGGGTTACCTCTAATCTACTTGAGGTAGACCACTCATTCAGGGTGGTCTTCCCTCCTATCTATTTTAGTCTTTGACACACACCCTCCCTCCTGTGTTGCGTTACAAACTTTGACTCATGGTTTTGACGCAAGAGGTTTCTAAAAATTAGTGTATCTAATTTTTGTCAAAGACTACTGATAACTTGGTTCTGGGTAACTCAATAGACCTCCACTGACTATTGTCACAATGTAGTATCACTTTACTTGGCAACTGGTGATCGCCACAAACTTGTCTGGTTGGCGTGAGCCCTCTTCTCAATCGCAATATTATATTAATTAGAGGTTTGTCTGAACCGGACCATTGTCTTATAAGACCTGCCCTCAAATAGCAAATTAACTCACTACCCATACAAAGTTGACTTTCTTAGGGTCAACACACGAATTGCTTCATGTCCCCCATATAATATTAAACAACCCTTGCACAAGCTGTGTGCGACAGGCTTTACCTATCTCGCTTCCGCTTGTAAAGTTATCTTTCACTGTTAAGTTAGTGTTTCGTTGTCTATTGTGTTCCCTGACCTGGAGTTATCTCCCTTGTTCTCAACAAAATGTATGCAATTTACATGTTTGTTTTCCTGGTTGTTTGCGTGTTTGGATGTACCTAAATAATATAATTTACTTTCTAACATGTGTGTCTGTCTATAATTTGTATGTAAGTTAGTTTTCAAGTGCCATAATTCGGTTAAATGAGGCCACAAACAAGTGTATACCACTAATTCGTGGCTACGTTTCCGTCTTATGAGACTTAAAATACTTTCCTCTAAGGTCTACACTAAACTACACACAACACATTCGAGACAGTATATTTCAACATTGAAAGCAAACGCTTGACGCAGACAAATAATAAAAAGTCGCGTTGAGCGGCAGAAAAAATCCGCTGGTTGTCCTCACTCTCCATTGTATATTTTCCATTTTCTCTTACTTTCACACTTCTGTCACACATCTTTTATTCTCCAGATTACTTAAAAACCCTGAAGTGACAGTGTACAAGTTTGGCTCAGTTTGAAAAGAGTTGAGCTTAATGACTGTGCGTAGCTTACTGCACTAGTCATGTATTTATAAAATATTTACATGGATGAAATATGGTTGATGGTTTGTACCCTGATATTATTAATCACTATATTCTACTGAGATGGTAATACTAATTCTATAACTATATATATTCTAATTTGTTGTACAAAATCAATCTAATTTAAGGGAAGTAATCTATCTAAAAAGAATGAAAATGATGTGAGATGAGTTATGTACCTTTCTTAAATGAGTAATGTGAAATGTAACACCATTATAAACAATGAGTTATCATAAATAAAAAAAATGTTTTAATGTTCAAATGAAAATTTATGATTGATAATTTTACTATATATGGTGTAAATGATGTATATTTGTTTGTATAATCCTATAAGGTATAAACTACTTTTAATCCTACATGATGAGGTTGTTAAAGTGTTCATCACGATCGAATGAAATAAAGTGAAATGAAATGAACTAAATGGTACTGTTCCTATCTACACTTTTATCCTAGCCTTTAATTAGTTGTTATTAAGTTTGAAGTACTATCCTAACCTACTTTTATCCTAAGTAAGTGGGTAAATTAGTGATTTATCTATACTACAAAAAAAAATCTATTATATTCCCTAAATCTAATCTAAATCTATATTTAAGTAACTAATCTAACTATAATTTAACCCTATATTAAAAACATGTTATATACATATCACAATAACTCAATATATATACATGGTATTTATTTACCTCAGGTTAGTGGTTGCCATAACGTTCAGAAATTGCTTTCGTTGGCACAGTTTATAGATACACAATTGTCCTGGGTCTATTAAATACACTACACAGTCATACTTGTGTCTTATGGGTATTCTTCCACTCGCAGAGTCCGCTGGTGTCGTAGACAAGTATATTCGTGTCTGTTATTTATGCATTGTTCTGACACTGTTCTTCCATGATTAACACAGGTGATTCACCGGAACACAAATGGAGCATAGTAAGTAACAAGCTGTCTATGTACACACGGTGATTAACTTGTTCTTGGAGCACAGTTCTTATTCTGCTGTCTACGGACACATGGTGGTTTACTGTTCTTAGCACACAGTCCTGATCATGACCTCTATGTATTACATAGGATATTTTACACAGGATATTCTCAGTGTACTAAATTACCATTTCTTACACTACATTTTCATGTGGAATATCAGGTATTTCTACCTCAGATGGTGGACTAAGGGTATCAGCAAGAATGTTGTCCCTACCCTTAATATGCTCTATACTAAAAGTATAATTTTGTAATATTAATGACCACCTGTAGATGCGGTCATTGCGATGCACCCCACTTTGTATGACCGTGATTGGGGAGTTGTCGGTCTGTACTACGAAGTGATTACCCGCTAGAAATCGATGAAACTTCCTCACCAAGTAGATGACACTTAGGGCTTCCAACTCTGATATGGAATATCTGGATTCAGCAGGTGTGATCTTGCGGCTCACGTAGCAAATTGGATGGAAGATGCCGTCGTAAAACTGGCCTAGTACTGCAGCGATGGAAATCCTGCTGGCATCTGTCCTAAGATAATAAACGAGCCTCGGATTAGGCAAACGCAGCATTGGTACATTACTAAATAGGAGTTTCAATTTTGACAATGCAGAAATTAATAATGCATCTTTGACATCTAATTTTACTGATGCTTTTAAAACATTTGAAAATACACTCGTGATTTCTGCTAAGTTCGGTATGAACTTACTATAATAATTTACTAAACCCAAAAGGCTCCTGACCTGCTTCTTTGTTGTAGGCATGGTCAGGGTTCATAATTTTAGTAACAATTCTATTGTCAGTTTTTAGTTGTCCTTGTGAGATGACATGACCCAAAAAATCAATTTCTTGTAGGCCCAGTTCAACTTTGCTCGGTTTGACCGTGAGACCGAAGAGTCGCAACCTATCGAAGACATGTCTTAGTTTCAGTAAGTGTGTTGTCCAGTCGTCTGTATGGACACAAATATCATCTATATATGTCACCGTATTCGTCACTCCATGTAGTAAATCTCTAGTTAGGCGTACGAAAGTGGCAGGAGCGTTACGAAGTCTGAAAGGAAGAAACTGCCACTCGTAAAGACCTAAAGGTGTTGAGAAAGCAGTAAGATGGATGGATTGAGTCTGCATAGGGACCTGCCAATATCCCTTAGTAAGGTCTAATTTAGAGAAGATTTTGGAGGTGGACATATCAAGAATAAGATCTTCGCAGGAAGGAATTGGTTCTGCGTCGATCTTAGTGACATTGTGAAGTTTCCTATAGTCCACACAGAGACGAATTGTGGAGTCTTTTTTCTTGACCAAGACGATTGGAAAGGAGTACTCAGATGTAGATTTATGGATGATTCCACTTGCTTCTAAATTAAGAATTTCCTTATTTAGACTTTCTCTGTAGCTAAGTGGGATAGAGTACGGCCTGCATTTGATAGGCTTAGAGTCCGAAAGAAGGATGGAGTGCTCGATCCTGTCCGTCCTACCTGGAATGTCGGAAAATGTGTCCTTATATTCTGTTATTAATTCTATTGTCTGTCGTCGTTGCTCGTCTGTTAGTCCCTGTTCTAACCTTATACAATCTAATGTCGCAGTCTTGTCTACAATTGGAACAGGTAGTTCCATCCCGTCGTCGTCTACCTGATTCAGTACGGTTGTGGTGCTAAGTGCGTTTTCTGTATGCTCACTAGGTGTATGCATATCGTCGGCTTTGCCAGTCTCGCTAACTAGTGTAGTTGCGTTGTGTATGTCCGTCGTCTCATCAATAGGTGTGGGTGCATTGTGTTCGTCTGTCTCTAATTCTGTCTCTTGTCGTGAAAAGTAGGGTTTCAACATGTTGATATGAAATATCTCTAAGTGTCTGTTTATCGATATTTCATAATCGACATCCGAAAGACTTTGTATCACCTTGAAAGGCCCTTGCCATGAAGTTTCCATATTATTACGTTTGTCAGGTAGTAATAGCAATACATCTTGACCAGGTTCAAGAATTATGGGTCTAGCACTTTTGTCGGGATTGTGATTGAGGATATCTGCACTGTTCACTGGAGTGAGTCTATTCTTCTCCTCCCAGGCAGATATTTCTTCATCTTTGCAGTGTCTTAGTTGGGGTAGACACCCAAGAATTAACTCGGTACAAGGGTTGTCTAGTATTGCACATGTAAAGGTACCAGAAAGGAATGGTGTGTTTATCCGGACTCTTGCCAGAGGATAGGTTTCTATATTTTCAGAAAAAGTACGGCATTTTACAGAGTCACCCGTATAATATTTTGGATCAACCAGTTCCTTTTTTACCCCAATAATAGAGCTACCACTGTCAAGCAAACATCGGAATGGCTTATCATTGACCAATGCAGTGTGAAACATCAAATTGCCTCTGGAGGCTACAGATGCGTTTGCATTCTCAAAGGAGGATGTTACAATGTGTCCACATGTAAGTTTGCCGTCTGCATGAAACTGGTGGCATTACTTACAACTATCAAAGTTTAAAATATCGTTTATACAACAAACATCTTCAGATTGGTTAAAAGGTAATTCATTCTCGACCTCACACTCAGTCTCACTACCACTATCAGAAGATGTATCAATTAACATTGCACTGTTGGCCTTCATTCTTTGGCGGCCTAGGCACTTATTGGAATAATGCCCGTAGCTAGAACAGAAGAAGCATTTGACTGCACGCCTGTATGCAGTTCTCTTGTTTTGTTGTTTCTTAATGACCATCTCAAGATGTGTCGGATAGTTTGGTGATTTATCACACATAGCGTAAGTATCATGAAAAAGTTGGCAATACACACATTTAGACAATTTTTGATCTTTCTTGTCGACTCTCTGGAATGGTTTTTTATTGCTACGATAGCTTTTAGGTTGGTCCTTAACAAAAGAGACTATTTCAGAGTCGATATTTGATGTTTTAAAAATATTCCCTATTTGAGGAAAAATATGCGGAGCCTTTCTTCTCAAATTGTTCTATGGTTTCGATGTCTGACTGCTGAAGGAATTTAGCGAAAGGAGATGGGATTTTGGATATGACTTTATCCATGGCTATTAAATTTTTAAGTTTCTCATAGTCCTTTCCTATTTTTGCTGCACTAAGCCATCTATTCAGCACGCTTTGGACATTCGAGACATAATCGATGAAGGTCTCGCTTGGTTTTGGTTTTAAGTTAGAAAACTGCACTTGATACCCAGGGGCATCAAGTAAGAAATGTTGCATTATCCTATCGTGAATGTACTGATAGTTAGATCTAAGATCAGTTGGTATTGATTCTATAACTTTAAGGGGCTCCCCACTGAGGTTCTTCATGTAGATCATGGCCCACATATCGATTGGTACTTGGTGGTATTTCAGCTGATATTCGACATTTTCTGTCCAGGCTGAAATAGAATCTTCTTTACAGAATGGCTTAATAATATGTTTGTATTTATTAAGTTTATTCTCTTCTTGTTGACTCTTTAGTTTTGTAGTGGAGATCTCTAAGTGTGACTCTACTTCCATACCTTTCATCTTTAACTTTGTCTCTGATTCAACCTGTATTTGTTTTTCTTTTACTCTTGCCATTTCATCTATCTCTCTTTGCTTTAGCTCTTTTTCCTGATCTAATTGTTTTTGCTTAATCTCCTTATCTTGTTCTCATTGTTTCTGTTTAGTTTCTTCAGCTAATTGTGCCATCTCTTTTTGGTGTTGTCTCTCCTGTGCTCCAATCTCCTTTTGATGTTGTCTTTCTCGTGCACGTTCGTCTCTCTCAGCATCTTTTACTTCCCTAAATTTTTGATCAGCATATTGCTCTAATTCCTTACCTGTGTGTCCTAATGCCTTGCCTGCTTCTATAAAATCAGCTAAAGTTGACATGTTGTTGGATAATTAGCTAGAGTTAATCGGCACTCGAATATTTATTCAGGTATATTCGATATGTTAAGATATTCAATCTCTGTGTACAAAAAAATATTATCAGATTACACCCTGAAAAAGAGATGCATTATTAATTATATTGCATTCAAAATAATTTGGGTATACTCATCTTAACAATCCAGAAAATCAGGTACAATCGTTTGGCACCTCAGGTCAAATCGTTTGGCAATTACGACATACACCTTGCGTTATTCTTATAAACAGTTGTTGTTATACCTGGTTTACAAGAGCATCAATAATTAACCAATTGTAAACGACATATGACTTTAGACATTTGTTAGACGTATTACAATCACATGCCCCAACACAACACAATGTGGTATAGTTAATAGTAAATGTCACTGTCCTGTCTTCGTTCTAATGTCTTCTGCGTTCCCTAACTATTGCTGTTTAATTTCTGGAAGTGCTGTGCAGACGGATTCTTATTTGCATAAAGAAAGTAGTGCCATCGTGACGGTAACAAATAGAAAAAGTCTATAAATAATTAAATAAATGCTTTGAAATAAATATAAAGGTAATAATAATGTTCAAATAAATAAATATATTCAATAAATAGCTTGTATAAATAAATAATATTCAATATAAGCCAAAGATTCAGGCGAGCAGCCGCTTGGCGATTTGTAAACAATCTGTCGCTGATTGCAAATGGCGTAGGGCAGCTGTTTTTCAACCGCGATACGTCATAGGCGCAGCGCTATTTTTAGATTGGAAGAATCGATATTGTCGCCGGCTCATTTCTTGTGTATTGGTCCGCCGTGAATTATTTTTGATAAATACTCATAAATAAATCAATAATTGTAGAAATAAATGATACAAAACTATAATAATAATACTTACAGATCAGAAGAAAACATGTTTATCAAGCACACAACATTTCAATAAGCATAAATAAATGTTAATCGGTCACGATGGGCACAGCTCGCAACTTGTTCTAGTCTGCACACGCCATTTTACACTAACACAAATTAAACCCTGTGATTAACTGACAGTAATACTATTCTAGAGCCGTGGGTGAGTGTTTTAGCTTGAACAATTGTCCAAGCTACACTTCTGACACCACTTTTATCCTAGCCTGTCATCAAGCGATGTTTCAGGCATTATGGGATAAACTTCTCTCGCACCACACAAAAAGATTTGTCAGTCGTACGAGAGGAATTGATTACACATTTTGTAGAGACTATTAGTGTAATCATCATACACAGATCTTTTAAAAGGAAAACCGTAATGAAGTAAAGATGATGCTTATTAGTGGTCGGGCTGTGTGACTGGAGGTGGTCGACGGCTAGAGTATCAAGAGTCTGTGTAAAGGTGGTGACGTGGATATGATAGGTGCTCTATATCTATTTGGTCATACCTCGAAGTACACTGGGTTGCTGCTGTGAGGTGTCGTATGGAGGTTACAGGTTCGAAGCCCGGTGAATGACCAAGTTAAATACCTATTCAGAGTGCCGGCTGTATCTCATTTAAGCCTCATTAGGGGACAATACCACTTGTCGTTAATACTCAAAAAGTGTCGTCTGGGCTGTTATCTGTAGCAAGAAAAGACCAGTCTTCTTCCAAAAAGACAAAGAAACGTCAAAGAGAAGAAACGAAAACATGGATTACAACCCTGGCCAACGAAAGAAATTTTTGCCTTCTCTTTCTCCTACAGTCATTTTGTTCTACCAGAAACCTACTTTTAGCAGTCAGGCACCAGTAAATCTGCAAGAAACAACCTGTGATTTGCTTAAGGATGTTTCTTCAGATGAAAATATTAACCTTCTACCTAGTAGTCATGGTCCAGCCTCTGAGTCTCTCAAGAAAATTAATGTTTTGTGGAATGAAACATATCCCACTGCCGGTTTCCGAAGCTGCTCATCTGGTTCAACAGAGGAAATACAACACCCAACGATTAAGGTTTGTATAAATGGTAATTTTCATGCGCATAGTTCCGATGTCTAATTTTTACCAGCAGTAGTACTGTCATCAAGCGATGTTTCAGGCATTATGGGATAAACTTCTCTCGCACCACACAAAAAGATTTGTCAGTCGTACGAGAGGAATTGATTACACATTTTATTGCCACTGGCTCTTTACATTACATAAATGCACAAAACGGTCGCTAATGAATCACACATGAATACACAGAATTGCCTATCACTAGTCGTCCCTAGCCCTACTGCTACATCTATCTACTCAGCTAAAGAAATACGCATCGACGCTAAGCGATGTGTTCCCTACGAAGTCTGTCCCCCGTCTGATCATTCTCCGCGTGCTGATTACACAGTACACGGAAGGACCTCGTGCGCACTTCGGCTTTTGCGTGCTGCATCATTCAACATGCTTAGAGTAGTAGCCTCTCTTGAGTTTCATTCTAGTTCTTCGTGTCTATCACGTTGGCGTGATTGTACCGTGATCAGAGTGCTTACTCTCTGGTTGACACCTCCGTGTCTCATGAGAGAACTGTTTGACAGTCCCCCTTCCTATCTACTCCCTACACCTACCTTGCCCTCATGTTGGGACACTGGGTTACCTCTAATCTACTTGAGGTAGACCACTCATTCAGGGTGGTCTTCCCTCCTATCTATCTTAGTCTTTGACAAGTACCACCACTGACACAGTCTCGTGTGTCTCGGAGACATTTATTGAGATACTTCTCTGTAGAGTCATTCGTGGTTCATCACTATCACCACCTTCCCGGTCCTTCTCCGCCTTACTTTTTTATTATACAAATAATTATGCTCCCTAGTCTTTTTACGATTTGGTAAGCATGGATTACAGATCGGGTCAACCTTGTCGCCACATCGTGTTACAAGGGCAACGTGTGATACCTTTAATGACGCACGTAAATCCTACGTGACCGACCTTGCCATTTGTATGGGCAGTATTTTGTACTAGGTTAAATCTCTATTCAGTGTCCCGGGTGCGTGTTATTTAAGCCGGATTAGGGGACAATAGCAATTGTAGTTAATACTCAAAGTGCCCCTGCGTTGTTAAGCACACATACAGACAAAAAAAACACACAATAGAACAAATAGACACTGAAACACAAAGATACAGAGACTATGAACAACACAACCTTCCTGTTAACGAACGCGGATGCCCGAGAAAATTCCTATCATCACTACTACTACTACCATATTTTGGCGGGTCCCTACGTCATCGACGTCATATGTAAAAGTCATTAAGTGGGCGGTGGGCTGTTGTGTGTGTGTGTGTGCGTGTGTGTGTGTACAAAAAGCATAGCGTTGTCTACAAAACGCCACGTCAGCCCTATAGTGCCGTGTGAACAAGGCGGATAGTGTATAAAATAGACGGCGTCTCATATACAAGCAATATTAGAAGTACGTTTTGTTCTATAATATGGCCAGTACGAGCAAATCTACTTTCATGTGTTCAGTGTGCGACAAATCCTTTTGTGATAAGTATAAGTTCACTCGCCACATTCGGACCATTCACACCCATGAGGATCAAGTACACTTATGTCATATCTGTGGACAACTTTTCAAGAGAAAAGACAATCTACAACGACACATATGAACACAACATCAGGCACCTATGATTACACCAGAATCAATGCCCACGCCGGTGACGAAAGAAACACCACACCAGAGGACAGCACCACATGTATATTTACGGCATCCTAATAGTGTAACTCAACTAGCAGACGACCACTGTGCCACTTGTGACCAAGCCTTCAATGATAAGCTTACCCACCGCAGTGGGACCATTCATAATGATCAAATATATACCTGTCAGTTACGTGATAAGTTGTACAATACGAACCTACAACGTTACTTACGAACACATCACCAGACATCAGCATCACGAGAAAGGTCGACACCCTTAGACACCCAATACAAGGACCTGACAACACGTGCACATGCACTCATAGTAGCAGAGGATATTCAACCAAATGATAGGCCCAGAACACTTCGGAGGAATACACAGTGACAGTGAAAGAAATCAAGGCTGTGCTTCGACGATCAAAAAACAGTGCTCCAGGTCCTGATGGCATAAGATACGACGACATAAATAGGTGTACCGACAATGAGCTAGAGAAACTAGCAGACATGTACAACAACAGTATAGGGAGTGCTAGCATCAAGGAGGAATGGTTACACAGCTATCTGATTCCCTTGCCGAAGCCTGACAAAGATCACACAAAAATTCAGGGATATCGAATTATAAACCATGCAGAATACAATAGGCAAGCTGCTGGAGAAGGTAATTACCAGGAAAATATCAAGCCAACTAGAGAGGCAAGGTGTTTTCCCACCTACCCTGGGTGTGTACCGTCCAAAACGAGAAACCTGGACCAATGCAGCAGTCTTTGCCCAGGATGTCTATGAAGGTTTCCACGCAGGCACTGAAACCGTTGCTGCAGCGATTGATCTTGAGGACGCATACAACAGAGTACCACTGGATTTTTTAATGTTTCAGCTTCTTGAACTAAACGTAAGTCCATTCCTCCTTAGTTGGATCGCTGCAGCCCTCTACCAACGGAAAGTAGTTTTTAGATGTGGCAGTTGGACTTCGGAACCAACAACAATATATCCTGGCCTACCACAGGGATCGCCATTATCTCCGGTACTGTTCAACGCCTACACAGTGAGAATCACCAGTGAGCAGATCATTGGACCTGGCAGGACATTGTCGTATGCCGATGATGTTTTAGTGTATCGTCAGGGTAAGGATAGAGAGGAGGTAGCTGTGGAACTACAAACCGAACTCAATCGCATAAGTACTTGGTGTGATGAAGCTGGGGCAATGGTCAACCCAACAAAGGCAACAGTGACTTGGTTCTCGTTGAATAATCATATTGTCAACAATCCAACACCAACTGTAATGCTGTGTTCAGAGACGGTGGAAAGAACGCAGGCAATGAATTACCTGGGGATACGGTTTGATCGAAGCCTTGCTTATAATGTGCACATAGACCAGGTGATAACAAAGGCCAAGCGGGGTTTGGCAGCGATGCGGGTGATGGCGGCAGCAAACTGTGAGCAGCGCCATCTATGTCTTCTGTACGAGGGGCTGGTCATGTCTGTTTTGGAGTATGCAATGGCAATCCTGACTCTCAGCCATAAGCAGATAGAAAGGATGGAAAGGATACAGAATGAAGCTATTCGCATTATTCTTGGATGTACAAGAGATACAGCATGCAGGGCGATGCGCTACCTTCTTGATTTTCCAACCATTGAAGAGAGAATACAAGTTTGCAGGACACGCGCCTACCTCAGAATTAACGCAAACTCACAACATCCACTGCATAGTGAAATTAGGAAGGTGAAGGGCAGCAGGTTAAAAAGAGGACGGTCGTGGATGGGTCAAGCCGAAGACATTCTTCAACAGGTGTGTTCACTTGAGGACTTAGAACCTGGCGAGGAGTGGGTGCAAGTGCCATAAGACTTCTGCACATCCTTTTCAGTGTGCATCCAACTGTATAGAAAATGCAGACAAGAAAATCCGGCTGCTGTTGAGGCTGAAGTACAAGCGTTGATTTTCGAGAATTCCCTAGACGGTGACGCGGTGATCTACACAGATGGGTCGGTCGTCCGACATGTGAGAAGCTCATGGGCCTTTACAGCTCGGGCCGGAGGGAAAATTGTGAAGGAGGACTCTGGTGCTTTCACTGAAACCACAAGTAGCCTGACCATGGAAGTCATGGCAGTAAGTAAAGCAATAACATGGCTCGAGACACAGACATTCACTAGGGCTTGTTTCCTTAGCGACTCAATGAACATGATCAAGAGGATAGAGGAGGGGTCGATCCGAAGAGAGTGGTTGCTGCCTCTGAAGCGGTCTCGGCTGGCAAAGATTAGTTTCATCTTCGTGCCAGGTCATGCGGGAGTACAAGGAAATGAGCGGGCTGACAAGCTCGCAGGTGAGGCTACTGTGGAGGGCGGACGCGCCATGGACCGGGCTGACATTCTGAATGCTCTACGAGAAGTGAGACTTTTGCGAGAACCAAGTGATGACTGTGAATCTACAACAATGGCCAGACTGCGGGAGCAGCAAATTAAAAGAGGGGTGGCCAAACAAGAACACTACGCAGGAAGCCAAAGAAGATTGATAAACCAACACAGAACTGGCGTCGTTAGCCGCTACACGCTGCGGGATTTGCTGAGGAGGGGATCCGAGCACTTATGGACTGAATGGTTCGATGTGCAACGAGGATGATCTGTCGACTAACTAACTAACTAACTGACAGCCCTTAAGGCGTACTGCAAGAATCTGTCGATCATGCTACCCAAACAGGTAGTAGTATTAGAAAAAAGTGACGACCACCGCTACCGGGTGGTTTTGGTATGACACCTTCATAAAAAGAAGTATTCGAATATCTTGAGATGCTGGTTCAACTCTCATCTGTGTCTTCTTTCTGGATCCTAAACAAATAAGGTATGTGTGATGACCTCTACAACAACAGCGCTGTTTGATAGTCATCCAAGCTATAGTCAGATGTATGATCAGAGCCCGGAGCCAGATAGGACTACTCAGACAACTGTATACCCAAGACACAAGAAAGAAGATCACTAAACCAGAATCAAATTGTGGTGAATCAAAAAGTTCACCAACCATGTATGTCATTGATTATGATTTGTCCTATGAAGTGATATAGTGATATCACTAAAATGTTTTGCTGAATATGGTGTGAACACAACCCACATATTTTGGTGATAAAATATTGAAACCAAGTTTTTGTTTTGTTAGTTGCTTTTCTTTAGTGGTTTGTTTTCATGACGTTGTCCTCTTCTTGTCGGAGAGGGATGACCAGAGACACATACAGCTATGTACAGAGACATAAACACTTGATACATACACGAACAAAGTCGGGGGAAGAGTTATGCCAAATACAGAAATATCTCAGCCAAATGGGGAAAAGGTCGGTCAAATACAGAAATAGTTTGTTCAAACTTATGAAAGGTAGAAAATTGTGTTAACCAAATGGGGAAAATATTGACCAAAATACGAAATGTCTCGTCCAAACAGGTAAAATAGGAGGAACATTTGTTAGCCGAATGGGAAAAAAATATTAGCCAAGCAAAGAAATACCGCATCCAAACTTACAAATACCTAGGCCAAACGTATAGAAAGTAGTATGTAGCAAGTCTTCCACCTGTAACATAGTGTCAACAACCTCTCACTATCAGAAAGACATGAAAAACAGGAAAAACCAGAAAAGAGGAAAACAGTAACAACATATAAAATAGAAACATGAAACCAACGTAATTTTATACGTTTTATTTTGACACAACAGGACATGAATACATCGGCAACAACAACAGGCTATAGATAACGGAAAACAAGAACAAATTGATTTCTAAGCGATGGTAATAATAATGGGGGGGGGGGGGTGTTGGGAGAAGTATGCAGTCGTCAGGGTCATCGTACATCACTGTTTTTTTCCCCACAGCTCTTGCAGTCCTGTTTGCTTCACAAGTGACTGCACGCTTGCGTAATGATGTATGCCACGATTTTCAGTCTTTGGCATCAGTCTCACAAGCGGAGTGATGAAATTCCAAAAGCTTTTAGTGAGATCTTCATAGTGTCTTTAAAGCGTTTCCTCTGGGCGCCTTGGGGGCGTTTACCACAACGCAGCTCGCCGTACAAGATTCCTTTAGGGAGCTTGTGATTTGGCATGCGAGTCAAGTGACTGGCCCAACGAATCTGATTTTTCATTAGTAGTGTGTGGATATTCTAACTTATTTACTAACTAACTAACTAACTTACTGACGAACTAACTTACTGTCTAACTAATTAACTAACTTACTGGCTAACTAATTAACTAACTAATTAGCTAACTAACTTACTAACTATCTAAATAACAACTAACTAGCTAACTAACTTACTAAATTAATAAATAAATAAATAGTTAATTAACTTACTAACTAACTAAATAGCTAACTAACTTACTACCTAACTAATTTACTAACTAAATAAGTAAATAACTTACTATCTAACTAATTAACTAACCAACTAGCTAGCTAACGTACTGACTAACCTATTTACTAACTAAATAACCGACTGACTAACTTACTAACTAATTAAATAACTAACTTACTACCTAACTAATTACCTAACTAATTAGCTAATTAACTTACTAACTCACTATCTAAATAATTAACTAACTAACTAGCTAACTAACTTACTTACTAACTAACCTATTTACTAAATAAATAACCGATTAACCAATTTACTAAGTAAATAACTAACCTACTACCTAAATAATTAACTAACTAGCTAACCAACTTATTAAATAACTAAATAACTTACTAACTTACTATCCAACTAATTAACTAACTAACTAGCTAACTAACTTACCTAATAAATAACCTATTTACTAACTAAACAACCGACTAACTAACTTACTGACTAAAACTTACTAAGTAATTAACATACTAACTTACGGATTAGCTGACTAACTACGTTGTGAAGGCGTAGGCAGTGAGCGCGTGGGGCAGTGAGCGCGTTTCACAACTACCCGACACACAGAGTCGAGGGTTTGGAATCAGCTGCAGACGATATGAAAGCAGTCCTCGTTGCGTTGATTTCGATGCTATGAACTTCGGTTGTTCAGAAAGCAATGACAAACTACTGAACGTAAACAAATGCCTAGTAAATCACAAACAGACAAGAAATGCTGGGGTTGACTGCGACGTTCTGTATAAGAACATACATCTACCTTTAATTCGGTATGTCGGGGAATGATGACACTGCGCTTCTCGCTATCTCCTAAGCCACACCCGCCCGGCTTAAAGCATAAGTAGGTACTATTTATAGTAGCCTTCTTCTGTCACATTGTCATCAATCGCCATCTGTGCACTGAAGATCCGATGTCATGAGCGACCAACACTACTTGCCCTGCTTCCTTTAAAAGAGGATTTACAAAGGCAAGGGGATCGACTTCATTGCACCGGGTTTTGTCCCATACGACTAGGTCACTTTCCACAGAGACGCCCGCCGAAAGCGTTGCACAAAGCCCGAACTCCGTAGCTCCAGCGACGACCGCCATGAGTCTCCGAGAAAATTACCCTCGTGGACCGAACGATGAAGACCGGAATCAAAACCACAACCTTCGGGCGCGAAGCAGGCTGAGTTATCAGATCGTCCCCCCCCCCCCTCCCGCCCCGTTGTCGTAAAAGTCACCCATGCAGTCCATCCCTTGAGGTTGTCCACCAACATGTAACGTTGTCCTCCTCTTGCACACTTCCCAGGCTTTATTTAACAGATTGAGTGCCAAGCAAACAGTAGGTTTGGACCGAACAAACATGGATGGCGGAAATTGGGAAGTGTCACGGTTATGGCTTAAAAGTTGTTATGCTAGCAGATATGTTGTATTATATATCAAATTAAAGGAGGTTGCTTAGGGATAACTACTGTATTGATATTTTAACTGAGACAATATTTCGCAATGATAATATTATGGAAATATAAGCTTATGACAAATATGGAAAGTCGATTAATATGATTAATCATCCCATGGAATTAATCAATTAAAATAAAATCTCCATGGCGACGGAATGAAGATAAATAGTACCGCACGCATAATCATCACGGCACTGCTGGGACGATGAACAACACTTCGCAAGTCGACGTGGCCATCTCTGATGAATGTTGTACAGGATTCGTTATTCCCACGCCGGTCAGTTGTACTTAATGTTGACTTCTGGTAGTTGAGTTCGGGACGTAAAATTTACAAGCATCTCAAAACCTTTTTTTTTTTTTAAATGACGGAGGACAAATAGTGTTGGAGGCTCATAACATCGGATCTTCAATACAGAGATGGCATTTGATGACAATGTTAAAGAAGAGGATTACATATAAATTTACAATTTATAAAATTATAAAATTACATGCAATCGAAATCAACGCAAAGCGGTCTGTTTCCAAATCGTTCACGACTGATTTCGAACCCTCGCCTCGATATGTCGCAGAAATTATAAAACTGCGTGTTTCATTATTCCATTCGCCACAGTACCGGTTAATGGTACACTACTTGACATAAGATTGTCTTCTTCTTCTTGTAGTCTATCCCATGTGGCGTTGGTGATCATATCTGTCCACAGCCCTCTGTCTCGTGTGCTGCCAGCTGTTTCTGATACTGATGGTACCCCCATGCCATGATGTTAAACTGCCCAGTATCTTTACTCTTGGTTTCCCCCTGCTTCTCTTCCTCTCCACCGTTCACGTTGTGACGACATACTGCAGCATTCCCCTTCCTACGATATGTCCTCGGAATGTGGACTGACTGCCTCTGATGCCAGTGACCAGTTCCCTCTGTGAGTTAACTATTTTTACAACATGTCTTCCTCGCTCTTTCTATCTGTACACGGCGTTATCACAATTCTTCTATTAAAACCACATCTACACATCCTTCGCATAATTTATCACTTGTCTGCTAAGAGTGCATGATTTGCTTACATCTGGATTGGCTCAATATAGTTCTTAAGAACTCTTTTCTTCATCTAGATTGACAAAGATAAGTTGCACAGAGTATTCTTCATCTTTTGAATTGCTGTCTTCGCTTGGACTATTCTGCATTTAATTTCTTTAATGCATATTCCATCTGATGTGATTAAAGTAGATTATTTCCATGCACTTTGATATTGCAAATTGGCATAAAATGTATCTATGATGTAGCCAATTCTACTGTTTTTTTTTCTATTTTTCAGACTAAGTCCTATGTTTTGGCTTTCTGTTGCAATTGTATCTATTATTTCTTGTAACTGCGTTTCACTTTCAGCGACCAAATCTATGCCATCGACATAAAGCACGTTTGTCCCCCATCGAAAAAAAAAAAAATACTACACTCAGCAACATCAGCAAAAATATTAACATCTACTAAGATAAACAGTACAAAGTCGGTCATGTTTCCACCCAACCTCATAAGAGAAGTAATAATTAGTCCCCAACCGAGCCTCAGATTAATAATCCGGTGTCCTAATCAGCCACATTTCGGATATTAATTTGAAAGGGATTGTTTTTCATAGGATATAATGGATATATACAACACAATACAAACCGTCTAGCCGCCAAACACTATCGGGGCTTGCAATATATATATATATATATATATATATATATATATATATATATATATATATATATATATATATATATATATATATATATATATATATATATATATATATATATATATATATATATATATAAAAGATGTGTGTGTGTGTGTGTGTGCGCGCGCGCGCGAGCGAGCGAGCACAAATGCAGAAAGTGCTCCCATATAATTAATTTTCTATATTAACAATGTGACTATTCAATCCCACGCCATTGTGTCTCCCGCCCTTTTTCTAAGCCAACGGTCACGGTAGATCGGGCACATAACATTGGAAAGTAAATACTCTCATTGTTTGCTGCTCCTCGCCTACTCTATGAAGTAGAAGAAATTGAAAATACGAACTATACCAACACACCCTGGTGTGTTTTACTTTAATTGATATAACACACGGCTATTGTCAGAGCGTTTCCTCAGTTGATAATTATAAGCTGTGGTCATTCTTTATCTTTGGAGTCCCATTATCCATTTTTTAAAACCCTGACATGCCACGCTGGGACTATAACTGGGCCAGGCGGTAGGAGCAAACAAACACCCACTACTTGACGTTGAAACATCCTGTATGGTATAATATTATGTAACGCTGAAATATTTGCTAGCAAAAAGTTAAAGCATGGGAACCTTTTTTTTTCCGCGCCTTAAGGAATGTTTGCGGGTTCACTTGATAAGGAAATGAGCGCTCAGAAGTGAATCCATAGGCGGCGCTTTTTTCTAAAACACGGCAGGTGTATAATTGCAGTCATTAGCAAACATCTCGGTCCGCGCTCCTGGACAGGTTTTATCCGGTTTACTTTCAAGGTCGATGCAAATGTAGTTTACGATAAGTTTACAACAAAAGTGGTGTGTAGTGTATGTCTGTGTGTGTGTGTGGGGGGGGGGGGTCCATGGGGAAGTGGTCATGAAGTCTGCCTCACGCTCCGAAAGTGGTCCTTTCTTTTTCGGACCCCGTGTTCGATTCACTAATCAGACACCGGTGATTACATTCCCCTTAGACACCATTTCATTGAAAGACTTATTTATATGCATATCCTGCAACATAATATATGTTATTATTTGCAAACGATGTAACATGAGGTATATTGAACAGACTGGTAGATGCCTAGCCGAACGCTTTAGGGAACACTTTCGGGATATTATTCAAAACTGACAAACCTGTCCCTAACTATTTTAATTCTGTTGACCACAATGGAGTCTATGATGTATGGGTCACAGCATTGAAGCTATGCTACTCTAACAGCTTCATTATGTATTATTAATGAAAGCCAGTTAATAAACTCTCCAGGAAGAATCCATCCAGAGGGAATCAATACTGTTGTGGATGCAACTGTATAACTCTGCTAACTTCCCTCTATATATTCATATTTGACACTGACTGTTTGCACACCTTTGGCCACACATTTCTTATTTGACACTTTTACAGCTGAATTGGACTCAGTACCTTTCAAAACCGAACTGAGCCCAACTTGTGTGCCTTCTTGTCAACGATGGAGTTGTGTTTTAATATTATTTTCTAATTTTATGTTTTTTCTTTAGATCTGTTTGTGTTGCCCCGTTCCGATGAAGGTTTATATAATCGAAACGTCGTTGTGTGCGTGTGTGTGTGTGTGTGTGGTGCGCGTGCGTGCGCGTGCGCGCGTATGTGCGCGCGCGTGTGCGTGTGTGTGTCCTAGAATACTTATTTTTTTAAATTTTATTGTTTCATTATTATTTATTTTTTTATTATCTCTTGTTTTTGGTGATTTTCATTCTCTGATTTATGTTCACCTTTATAGAGTCCGTTATAAGGTAAATTACACTGTGTCCGTGTTTAGTGTGTCTCATCTTTTCGCAGGAGCTTCTATAACAGAGTAAACAGTTAGAATGATGTATTTAAGCTGAGTCCCGATTGTAATTTCAAAAGGTTTTATTTAACGAAATAAATCCAAATGTATAAAACAAGTTACATGATGATTTCAGAATACAATCGATGTTGACATGTTCAGATCCAGGCTGTAACTAACTTCCCTGAGCACTGCGTCACGGCTTGAGCAACCCTCCCTACGTCTTCCTAGGATGCTCAACCGTGCCCAGTCCTTGCACATCAACTCCTCCTAAACTACTAACAGAGACGGTGCTCTGTTACAGACCTCCTTTTCTTTAAAAAGACTTTTCTTCAAAAGTCTTAATCCCTAACCTACTTATTCTAATTATTCTTTCCCTCACTAAAGCTTTAACCCCAATATTATTTCTCCAATTCATCTTAAACTAACTAATGAACTTTACCTCTACATCCTTCGAATCTAATTCTCCACTTGTCTCTTATAATTCTCTCTTATAGCTAACCGCTATGTTCTGAAGTGATACTTCTTCTACGTTTCTGAGTCTACAAGGTTTCATTAAAAAAACACAGTTCATAAGGATATTTCAATTCATATATACAATTGTTCATTTATAAAAATCGTTGGTATATACTTTGCGTTATGTAACTTCTCATTCTTTCTCAACATCAACAACACAACACAGGATAGACAGAAAAGATGGGGTGCGCACCCAGCTATGAAGATATAAAGAAGTAGTCAAAAACAATCACATTTACCTCCCTTGCAAACGTAAATACTTTTACAAATAAAAGTTTTTCAAAAACACATCTACATCTCTGTTTGTTATAAATTAAGTTGATCCAAAATTTCTTCCATATACTCAATATTTGTGCTGCCATCCACACCAATGACTATATTTCACCTGTCTTATGTCCCATCATGAAACCATTAAGCATGTTCATTTTCCATGAACATATTGTAAATTAATTAACGCTGTTTATCACAGCTCCTATTTTTACCCCCTCAGATCCCATGATAAGCATTCTTGTTCTAACTTTGTACTAAACCATATGTGCTGCTATCTACTTCTTCTTCTTCTCTTCTTCTTCAGCATTCCGAGCCATTGAGGTTCTTTGCTGCAAATACAATCTGTCTCCATTCTATGCTATCTACAGCCCCATTAATATCCATTCCCCATCAACCAGCTTCTTATATTTTTTTAACTATCACAACCTCTTTTTACACCCGCTATAGACGTTAGTCACGTTATATAATATGGCATCCAATCCATATACCTTCAATCAATGCTGACTTAATGCAGCTCTTATTTCAACCTCCTAGAACCATATATTTCTACCAGCTTTATACCCCCATCATCTAAGCATGGCATGTGTTTCTAACTTACATGTAATTAACCCCCCATATTCCAACTATTAATGCTGACTGGTGCAGCAGCCTTCTTACTATCATAAGGCCGAAGTTTATAATACTCATGTTTACTAAAACTTATTACTCACAAGGGAAATATGTCTCTACTCTAGTCCACATTTGTTTGTTTGCTATTTTCTGAACGAAAGGTTTTAATTAAGGCCCTGTCTTATTACTTTTTATTCTAAACAGAAAATAATTGCTTGTGAACAAAATTTTTAACAATTTTCAACTTATTTGTAAACAAGGGTAATTACTATTCAATACACAAGACAATTCAACCAAAATCATGAGTCAACCAAAACGAAGTCAAAACAGGATATCATACCCCCACCTTTTGAAGACACATTTTCTTTCCCCTCATATCAAATAAAGGTAATCAACCAATTCAAAGAAAGACATTATTCAAAATAATATGACATACATTCTATCCATTGTTAGTCACTTTTACGGACTAACAATAAATTATTTATCTATTAAGAAAACTCAACAAGTCAAATCTTAAAATCAAATGGCAATAAAAATACATCTTCAAGACCACACGAGAATTTACATCCATATTATCTAACTTATTACTAAAATATACAACATCATCTCTACTCCTCAAGACAACTCAGTACAAGTATTAATCAAACCATTTGCCACTCTGTTTCTATAAAACACCTGTAATACACAGCTACCGTATTTCAACAATTATCAATTTCCTCTTGAAACCACAAAATTTTCATCCTGCTATCTGCAGCATTTTCTATCACTTTATCTACTGTGTCTCCATTTCTTCAGTAACTCTAGATTTTTCTGTATAAGTGCTATCTCCACATTAATGTCTTCATCCTCTCGTGGAGAAATATTTTCCTTCATGCTACTATCTCCATTAGATTCTGAATTTTCATCCATTCCTTCTTCTTCATCTGTATGTCTATTGCTAGCAGCCGCTAATTTTTTTCCTTTCTATATCCAATCTAATCTGTTTATCATAGTTTCTTAACGATCTTTCGAGTAGTGGCATGTCATCGTTGCTTGATGCATTTTCTCTGATTCTCCTCTGTCTTTTCGCTTCTCTTTCTCTCTGTCTTTCTATTCTCCTTTTCACTGCTTGTCTGGTATTTTTTAATGGAGCGGTCACTTCTTCTTCCATAGATTTTACACTATCATAACAACCATCATACGTATTTCTCCCTTCTTTCATCAAAGTTTTCGGTATTGTCTGTTCATAAGTACCATCGTCAACTGGTGTTGTTATTAATTGACTTTGTACCGGATCTGGGAGTATTGTATATTTAGCTCTTCTGACGAGTTGTCCATCCGAATATAAGTCGTCTGAATAATAAGCATTTTCGTTACCTCCCTGTAACGTCTGTATTCCTCCTCTCCTATTCCATCCGAACCTTGTTTGTCCGATCTCCATGGGCTCTTCAATCCTATCTTCCCGACTAGTTCCTATTTCACGTCCTACCCTCAGTCTAAATCTTCGTCTCAAATTCTCTTCTTGTACAGCTATATCCACAGCCTGTGATAATCTCTCAGGGTTTTCTCTCATTAATTTAAATTTCAGTACATCTGACTTGATACCATCTACAAAAATCCCGACTAACATTCGTTCCACTTCCTCCACTGGTACGTTCTGTCCCAGGAATGCTTCTTCAGTTAGGTTAATCAACCTATCACTAAATAATTGTACAGTTTCTCCAGTGTTTTGTTTGGATTGTCTTAATACTGAAAACACACACTGAGGATCTGTGATTTCAGCATACTTGCGGGCCAGGTCATCCTTGAACTGCTCCCATGTCTCATCAGTCCTTGCCTCTAATTTTCTTCGGATGTGATCTGAAACTGGTTCTATAGTGGCCTGATAAGCAATTTTCATCCTTTCCTCATCTGTTGCTGCCACCAAGAATGCATGTTTTTCTATCGAAGTTATCCACTTCTTAAAGTCTTTCGCCTGTCCACCTAATTTTTCAATCTCTGTTCCTATTCCTTGTTGCTTTATTGCTGTGTTGAGTCTGCCTATTGCCGTGCCTACTCCAGTTAACACTTGTGTTAATAAAACTTGTTCTTCTGCCATGTTGAAATATGCTGAAATAGTTTAATTCCTTAATAATTTAGTTAATAAATATCACTAAATATATGAGCTTATTTAAATTAAACAAGAGACATAATCAACTGTTTTTCCTCTTATAAATATCGAATGTTCAAATTAATAATTCAATTTTATCTAACACACTACATTATTTTATATTGGTTAAACCTTAATTAAATACCGTTAAAGGGCTGAAACACATCATCCGTAGGTCCAACAGGAAAATAAATCCACATACGTCGGTTGAGGGTAATGTTTGCCACGTGTAGGCTTCACATAAATAACAAGCGTGTCGTGTTCTTCCACTCCATCAGCAAGAGGACAATTCTGGACTCTTTATTTCACCCATTGTCTCATCTGTGTTATCTTGTGTTGCCATGATATCGTCCTTGCCAAAATCTAATAAGGTCGATCTAATCAATAAACAAAAATTATTACACAATTATAATAATTGTCCTCAAATCAACAATCCATACCGTTCGTTTTATGTAATCATATAAGGATACTTGAAGCTGTAATTTCTTAGATTTCTCCAAACGACGACCTTATCTTCTAGTTGTCCTGTCGGTTTTTGGACGCCCGGAAAGCGGTCTCTGGTGGTTACATTAATCCTTAGACATCTCTGGCTTCTCTAGCGCGAGGAGTACTTCCACTTTCACCCATGGTCGGGCACGTCTGAACGGTGGCTTCTTTTCACCCGACAAAGGGCACTTCTAGACGACATGAAACGGCTTAAGAGAAATGAAGCGATTACAATAGGTTCTCTTCTTCAACAGGTCGGCAACCCACTATGCCCACCCGCGTCCAAAAAGACCAAAGCAAGTAAATCGCATTCTTCATGACATCTCGATAATCTGTAGTTTTCAAGTTGGTTGCGGCTGTTTTAATTTTGAGAGGTGAAAAATTTCTTCAATCCAGGACAGTTCTAGTAAGTAAGTGACCTTCAGACAAGCAAGGTCAATTAACGGCTGCGATAACGGCAGGTCAAAACTCACAGGATAGTGACGACAGTCAGGTCACTCCAGTTCATGATGACAAACAGCTTACGATTCTGACAAACAGCTTACGATGGTAAGATCTACCAATTCATTCGAATATGTATGGCGGCGCTCCAATCGAGTAGCCGAAAAAATGCGTTGTGGTGGTTCTATTATAAGTTACAAGCTTTCATAAGGTGGTCTGGTCTGGATCTTTTGAGTACTGCTTCTAATAAGATTCAAAATTCACTCAGTAACATCATACATTTTTGTCGAAGCAAGCCGAGAAAAGGTGTTCAATAAAAGTTCTCCGTTGTGCTGCATCTTTTCTTAGTACTTCTGCATTGTGTCCGCGACATCTAAGTCCAAGATCCTGGTTAAGCGGCAACAAATTTACTCTATAACAGAGTAAACAGTTAGAATGATGTATTTAAGCTGAGTCCCGATTGTAATTTCAAAAGGTTTTATTTAACGAAATAAATCCAAATGTATAAAACAGGTTACATGATGATTTCAGAATACAATCGATGTTGACATGTTCAGATCCAGGCTGTAACTAACTTCCCTAAGCACCGCGTCACGGCTTGAGCGTCCTTCAATACGTCTTCCTAGGATGCTCAACCGTGCCCAGTCCTTGCACATCAACTCCTCCTAAACTACTAACAGAGACGGTGCTCTGTTATACTACACATACCTAACTCTTTATATTTTCTATTATTTTTTTCAGGAAATCCCGGTAATAGTTTTAGTAGATTGTCGGTGTTTTGTGAGACACTTTCGGCAAGCCTCTGTGAAGAAAGTGACCAAACCAAATGAGGAAAGATCCATCCAGTGAAGTCGATTCTCTTGCCTTTAAACCATCTTTCGTTTACGTTACATTATCATGGTGTGCCATGCCGATAAGCTGTCATATTTCTCCACTTTACCCGATCACCAGTCGCGCATCGCTCCATGTTCTTGTCTCGACCATGCCACGTGGCCAAGCCATACAGATATTTACTTTTCTGCCTTCCCTTTATTCTTTTCCCCTCAATCTTGCTAGTTGTCAGAAGCTCTGTAGTTTATTTCTTGCATTACTTGTCCACAAAGTTTGACTGCCTACGTCTAATTTCTCTAATCAGTTTACGGTTTTAAGTAGCTTCTTGGAAGACTTACTCGTTGTTGTTTTTTTCCCCCGTCTGTTTATTTTATTTTTTATTTTTTTGCATTTTAATCATAAACCAGATTCTCACTGTTATTAGATGTTTTTCAGCTTGTCTCTTATTGTCCACGTCTCATATCCATACAAAAGTTCTGTGTTTACTTCAACACTCTTTTTCTCGTTGCAATTGACATCTTTTTATTAGTCAGTATGTTTTCCATCTTGCAAAAGGCTACCTTCGCCATAGCGATTCTTGTTGTAATCTCTTCAAGGCACCTTCATCAGATGTTATGGTTGTTCCAAGATAATTGTACCGACTCATTTGTTGAAGAATATTCCCATTTACATGTATATTACATTGCGGTATTTCTTTCTTCGTAGTGATGACCATAATCTGTCTCTTCGTTCAATTTAATTCTCACCCTTGTTGTTCACGATGTACAATAATCGTATCTACTCAATGTTACGGATACTGTGCATTGTCTGCAATCAATACTGCACCATCGCAATATCTAATATTATTGATGTTATGCCCTCCAGTAGTGATACCCCCTACCCCCCCCCCACCCCACACTTTTTCCCCTCAATGGTGATTCCTTTAATATCTTCTAAATTTCTAAAACTATTTTCACTGTATAGGGAAAACACTTTTGGAGACTACACATCCGTATCGACAACCTCTCTGAATAGGCTTATAAGGACCTAGTGCATTATCAATCCTTATGTTTCCAATATATGGTTTCACAAATCATCAAAGTGTAGATATCTAAGCATCTTCATCACACTGACATATCTTACTTTATCGAAAGGCATTGTGTCGTCGTTTATATCGTAATTTTAATCCAAAAAGTAAATAAATAAATAAATAAACAAGAAAACAAAAGACAGATGAAGGGTGTTTATTGTCTTTTGACTTGTCCCAAGAGATTGGGGTTTGTTTCCCAGTCCCGACATGCTTTTACAGTCTGTCCATGCTTGCGACCCAAAGCCAGGTATGTTGTCTTGGCTATATAGTATGCGTGTATGTTTGGGGTACCCGTCAGTATACCCATAATAATGTGAAAGACCAGTCAACACTAGTAGCAGCTTGACTTAGGGACGTAAATTACTAAATACTTGTCGGTGTGGATTCGCCTGACTGCCTGGGACACTGGTAATAGGAAAAGCAACAATGAGCCCTGCGCACAAGAAACACGTGTATGGACTACGCTCGAGTTCAAACCTAGCGAACGAAAACAAAGCAATATGTATATGCAGACAGTTGTTGATTGTTGTCGTTTATTTAACTATTTCAGATCCCTGTAGCTTTCATGGCAAAAGTATGGGAAGTGTTAGGATCGCCACATCTTTAGGCATGCCTGTACCGAGAGATAGGTGGTCTATTTTCCCTCCCGTAGAGAACGGCGAGTACCGGCACCGAACCCTCGTCTGACGGGGCTCATGATATTTTCGGAGTAACGTCCTGGCCATTACACCAGACCTGGATGAGACCAACTGGGGCATTTGAGGAAACTACTACGAAAAACCAGAATGTATTACTTTCAAATAGAATGACAATATACTGACCATTCGTACAAAAGTAGAAGCCAGGGTAGCGCATTGAGTAGCACGTTTACCTTTGGCTCGGCTGTCATGTGTTCAAGTCCCCATTGATCCAGCCTTAAAGATGGGTAGCAGGAAATATAAAGAGAAAGTAAAGCCACTGTTACACTGTAAGGTGTGGAGCCTTTTCTGTCGGGGGCAAAAAAGAAAAATAGAGAGTCTCCGTGGCGAAGTGGTCAAGCCGTTTGACTCGGGCTCCAAAGGTTGTGGGTTCGATTCCGGTCCGCGCCCTTCGGTTCCCGAGTGAATGTTTTCGGAGACACCGGGTAGTCGCCGCTGGAGCTACGGAGTTCGTGCTTTGTGCGAAGCTTTCCGCGCTGCGGAAAGAGGCTGAGCCATATGGGATAAAACCCGGTGCAATGAAGTCGACCCTGCCGACTTTAAGCAACTTTTTTAAGCACTAGCCAGGCGGCCTTAATTCCCCAGGCTTAAGACCCCTCTGCCATACACCGCAAGGTACTACTATAAAGGCAGTAAATGACAGCTGATTTGTTGACTTCCAACAAAACAAAAAAGGCTCCTGGTCTTTAATTCCAGGTCTACTTAATAATGTCATGAGAGCGATCGGACCAGGCTTTCGACGTCTGATTTCGTCGACCACAAGCACATGAAAAGTCTGGTCATCTATTACTCCATGCATTTAGGTTTACAAAATGTGAGGGCCGTGTACATAGCACCGACCCCAACAGATATATATTTGTTTTTACCTAGGAGTCCAGGTCATTTGTTGTTGTTGAAATCTTCACTTTCGGTGATTGGTGAATCAACCAAAAAAAAAAAAATATTATAGAATCGCGGAGCTTCACTAGAACACTATTGCAAGTGACAACATTGCGCCTCTCATCGCCACCCTCGATGAGGATGCAAAGCCACGCCAATAGGACCGCAGGCGAGCACGCTAGCCACTGCTCTAGCGCCTTTCTCCAATCCATTAACATGTTGCATGTTCTTTGCAGGAGGTTGCGATCAACCTCAGGTCGATTTACAAGGCAGGTTTAAGTTTAGCAGTTTGCCATTGCTTTCTGAACGAGAAGTCAACGTTAAAGTTCAACTGACCAGTATAGGGACCTATACAGCCACCGGTCGTCAGCGCAGTGGGAGGTTAAGAGCCAGCGCTCTTATTAATTACGTCCACGTTGACCTCCCTCCCATGTAGTTTTGAGTGTGTTGGTTTCTAAAGTTAATTACATGTCCCCCGTTTAACGCAATCATGCGTATTGTGTGTGTGGTGCTATCCCCATGTTTTTATACCAACCGTCACTAGCTGGGTGAAACGGTTCGCATCTTGCCCATTCCCTTTATTTCTCAGTAAATTCCCTGGTATCCATGTTTTTTTGTTTGTTTTTTTTGCGCTCGCTCGCTTTTGAACTCAAGCGCAGCCCATACACATTACTTCCAGTAGTGCTGGACTGAATTTTGCGTGTGGATTAGCTTTTACTTATTAATGGTGTCTCTCGCCATTAGGCGAACCCACCCCGACTTCAGAGGTACTTGTGAGTTACGTCCCCAAATCAAATACGACCTTTCAACATTTTTGTCCAACTGTTCCGTGTAGAAGTTGAACCACTTACCTCGGCTTCAGCACACCGGATGTTTAAGAATGCGTGTTCTTATCCATTCGACCACGCTGGCCTGCTGGTACCCATTTTAGAATTGATCGACCATGGCGTCCATGCTCGTGGAGGAAATCATCTCTGCCTCGACGGAGATTCAGACACTGTAGATCTCTTGTCCTCTTCTCTTACTCCATTTACCCCAGTGAATTGTCGGGGGAAGGAGTGTAAGGATCTTCTGTATGCACTTTCCAGTGCACATTCTAGGTTGGTCGTCATTTCTTGACATTTTTGACACCATCACTTCATCTTTTACGTAGCCTTCCCCTTTCTCAGTATCCATTATTTTTCTTCAATGTGGCTCTTTGTGTTAGAGAGCATCCTTGTGGGGTGGCCATACCAGTTAATCTGTTGTTATTTAATGTATTGTATAACTGGTTTCAAGCCTGGATACAAATATCTCACAAGCTGGCTTGTACAAAGAGTCTATTGTCACGTTTTCGTGTTAATGCTATTTTTAAAACCAATGTGGGAATTGGCATGACCTTTATGTATTTCCTTTTACAAATGAATGCGTCTATATAAGTCCACAGGTTGAAGCTGCAATAGTCAGCTTGTTGAAAACGTGAACCTACAGCTGTTTGTCCCTCGGACAAAGGTCAATTTTAATCATGTAACATGACGATTTTAATCTTGCCAGTTCTGTGATTTAACCTATTCAGTGCCAAACAATAAAGTAGATTTGGACCAAACATGTTACGCAATCAAATGAACAAGTATTATCATGTACATTTCCATTCATTCAGCATTGAAATTGCCTAAGATGCATTTGGTTTTCATTTGAAGCCCCTTCGTATTTCAACCCCTACACTGGTCAGTTGGAATAAAATGTTGATTTCTCGTTCTTGACTTCGGGACGTAAATTACGAGTATATCTGAAGTCAACACTAGGATGGGTCCACCTGATGGCGAGGGACACTGGTAATAGGGAACGCTAATGCACACATGAAATTAAATCCAGTGCTACTAGAAGTAGCGTGTATGGGCTACGCTTAAGTTCAAAGCGCGCGAGCGCAAATAAATAAATAAATAAATAAATAAATAATAATCACTGAGTCAACTTAAGAAGACAGTGAAGTGTAAACAAGAAACAACATTCCAAACAGAGGCAATTAATTTTAGGCGAACGAAAGACGAAGGAGAAGAAAGAGAAGAAGGAGGAGGAGATGGTGGAGGAGGAGGAGGAGGGGGAAGGGAGATAGCATCTATGAAATTATGAATGTATTACTTTCAAATGTCGTAATAACTGTCCTTCTCCACCTGACCACTTCCCCCCCCCCCCCCCCCCCCCACCTACCAGGGTTCGCAGAACAATTGCACACGTGAATCAAATGACTGAGTCCAAAACGAACCCACAACTTCAGTAGCGAGACGTAAACGGCTGGACCACACCCCCCCCCCTCCCCCTCCCCTCCTTCCTTTTTTTCCTTACATGTGGTTATGATTTTACGAGCTTACTCAACACGCATTAGTGATTTTAAACGCCTATTGTCCGGACTAGGCTAGCGGCTGTATCAACACACAAAGCCTGAAGTTAATTACCACCCTCCCTATCTCCCTCGTTATTTATACTCTAGTTGTTATCTACACGGACCATACTCGTTGCGCGTCCTTGACCATGGCCGAGCAAACACATGTTGATTGTATTTGCCAGGTTGCGCAAGAGTGAATTGGGCCTTTTTATTGGTTAGTTTTTTCTCCCCAAAATAGTATGACTACACGGTGTGGTTACTTTTCACACCAGTATTGGTATGTTCATAGTAGCTTATTCACTACCATCATTACAAAGGAAATCTTATAAAGTTATAATGGGTGTCATTTGATGGTAAGGGGTGGGTATTAGTGGTCAAGTAGGAGTGGTCGATATACGGATGGTCATAAATGTAATAAGATAAGAGGTGTTATGTTCGCAGTTACACACTGGTCAACCAGTGGTCAAGCAGTGGTCAAGTAATGGTCAAGTAGTCAAGTGAGGAAATTTAGGGAAAAGTGATTGTAACGATATGGTTATTGATAAGAGGTGTTATGTTCGCAGTTACACACTGGTCAACCAGTGGTCAAGCAGTGGTCAAGTAATGGTCAAGTAAACAAGTGAGGAAATTTTAGGGAAAAGTGATTGTAATGATATGGTGATGATTAAAGAGTGGTAAATTAGTGGTCAAGCAGTGGTCAAGCAGTGGTCAAGTGGTCAAGTAAGGAAAATTTTAGGGAAAATTGGTCGTAGCGACATGGTAATGCTTAAAGGATGGTAAATTAGTGGTCAAGTAGTGGTCAAGCGGTGGTTAAGTGAGGAAAATTTTAGGGAAATTTTAGGGAAAAGTGATTGTAATGATATGGTGATGGTTAAAGGGTGGTAAATTAGTGGTCAAGCAGTGGTCAAGCAGTGGTCAAGTGAATAAATTTTAGCGGAAAGTAGTTGTAGCGACATGGTGATGGTTAAAGGGTGGTAAATTAGTGGTCAAGTAGTGGTCAAGTAGTGGTCAAGTAGTGGTCAAGTGGTCGAGTGACCACTTAAATTGTAGAGGACGATGTGCCTAAGATTATGGTAGTGATTAAAGTGATCGATGACGTGGTCAAGCAGTGGTCAAGCAGTGGTCAAGTAGTCGAGTGACCACTTAAATTGTAGGGGAAAGTACGTATAGTGCAATGGTGGTGGGTAAAGTGAGGAAGAATCAATAGTAGTGATAATAGTACTACCAATATTAGCGACAAGAATATTAGCTGGTGCGTTGTTAGAGATACAAGTATCTTTTTTGTGGGGTGTGTAAAAATCATACAAAGAGGGTCATACAAACACAAAGACAGCCAAGTACACACATGTACACACTTGATACATTTGTACATACAGACATACACATAAAGACAGACAAGCACAAAGACACACCCATACCATTACTACTGTCATCACAACTATACACAAGTACAGACACACTCACCCATACACAAGAACACTCAAAGACAAATACAAAGACAGCCAAGTACACACACATACACACCCATCGCCTAGGATTACTACTGTCATCACAACTATACTCAAGTACACACCCATAAACAAATACACAAGAACACTCAAAGACAAACACAAAGACAACCATACACAGACAACCCATACCATTACTACTGTCACTATCAACAGATATACACATGTGCAGAGACAGCACAGACACACTCGTACCATTACTACTGTCATCACAACTATACACAAGTACAGACACACTCACCATAATCAATTACACAAATACACACCTACAAACAAAAACACACAAAGACACAGACACACTTGTACATACAGACACAGAAGTACAGACAATCCATACTATTACTACTGTCATCACAACTATACACAAGTACAGACACACTCACCCATACACAAGAACACTCAAAGACAAATACAAAGACAGCCAAGTACACACACACATACACACCCATCGCCTAGGATTACTACTGTCATCACAACTATACTCAAGTACACACCCATGAACAAATACACAAGAACACTCAAAGACAAACACAAAGACAACCATACACAGACAACCCATACCATTACTACTGTCACTATCAACAGATATACACATGTGCAGAGACAGCACAGACACACTCGTACCATTACTACTGTCATCACAACTATACACAAGTACAGACACACTCACCCATAATCAATTACACAAATACACACCTACAAACAAAAACACACAAAGACACAGACACACTTGTACATACAGACACAGAAGTACAGACAATCCATACTATTACTACTGTCATCACAACTATACACAAGTACACACAGACACACTCACCAATACACAAGAACACTCAAAGACAAACACAAAGACAACCAAACAAACACACGTACAGATTCAGAAGTACAGACAAACCATACCATTACTACTGTCACAACAACAGCTATACACAACTACACAACCATAATCAAATACACAAAGAGGGCCACACAAACCATTACTACTGGTACCACAACCAGTACAGATACACTCACCTATAAACAAATACATAAACAAAACGTGTCCCTACAAGAATATCACAAACCACATACCCTTTTTGGTAAAGAACGCGGATGTCCGAGACAGCCCCTACGTCATCAACGCCATATGCAAAAGTCATTAAGTGGTAGCATGAGTCATCGGTTTGTAGGGAAGCAGGCTGGGCGTGAGAATAGCCTTGTCTTCAAAAACTCCCACATCAGCTATGTAGGGTCGTGTGCAGAACCAGTGTATAAAATAGACGACGTCTCTTGTGAGCTCAGTACCAGTTCACGGCTGACTTGGGTATCTACAGAGTTATTTTTGTGAAACCTGCTGTTGTAAGTCGCTTAGTGTCGTCGGCAGATATTGTTCACGTGCTGACTTGGCTAGCTACAGCGGTGAAACTTGGTGTGAGCCTTATTCGTTTCGTCGGCATCTGATAAAACAGTGAAGCATATATTGTATACATCAGAACTTTTTTCGCGGTTGTAAAAACCGAAAGTGTGTCTTATGACCAGTTTATCAATATGACCACCAGATCTACTTTCACGTGTTCAGTGTGCGACAAAGCCTATTGTGATAACCTTAATCACCACATATACGGTACGAAACCACACTTATGTCATATCTCTGGACAACTTTTCAACAGAAAAGGCAATCTACAAAGACACATGCGAACACAGCATCACCCACCTATGAATACAACAAACACTACAACACCAGAGACGACACCACCACCTGTATATTTACACCAGCCTCGTAGTCTAACGCAAGTACCAGACTGCCACCACTGTGATTTCAATGATAACCTTACCCGCTACAATGGGAACATTCACAATGATTATCCCTGTCAGTTACGTGACAATCTATACAATTCGAACCTACAACGTTACTTACATCACCAGACACCACGAGAAAGGATGACACCCTTAGACACCCTGGCAACAAGTCCACTCATAGTAGCAGAGGATATCCAACCAAATGATAGAGACAGCTTGGCAGCCCTTAAGGCGTACTGCAAGGACCTCTCGATTATGCTACCCAATCAAGTGGTAGTATTAGAAAAAAGTGTCGACCACCGCTACCGGGTGGTTTTGGTATGATAAAAAGAAGTATTCAGATATCTTGTATGATATCTCATGTGTGATGACTTCGACAATAACAACAGTGTTGTTTTACTCAATCAAGCTATATCAGTCAATTGTATACTCAAAAATGAAGATCACTAAGCCATAACTTTTTGGTTTTTCACTAATCATGTATGTCATTGATTCTTTTTCTTATGATATATATCTAATCTGTTTTTCACTAATCGTGTATGTCATTGATTTTTTTCTTATGATATATCACTTAACTGTTTTGATGAATATGTTGTGAACACACATATTTTGGTGATAAAAATATTGAAATCAAGATTTTTGTTTTGTTGATTTTCTTTAGTGGGTTGTTCTCGATGACGTTGTCCTCTTCTTATCGGAGAGGGGATGAACAGAGACACATACAGACATGCACAGAGACATTTTATACAGACATGAACAAACTTGGGGGAAAAGTTATGGCAAATACAGAAATATTTCAGTCAAATGTATGAAAAGTAGGAAACTTTGCTAACCAAATACGGGAAGATACTGACATAAATATGAAATGTCTCGCCCAAATTTATGAAAAGTATGACAATATGATTACCAAATGGGAAGAGACTTTCAATCAAATTTATAAATATTTCAACTAAACTTATAAAAACTAGGAAAATTTGTCAACCAAAAGGGAAAAGGTCAACCAAATACTGAAATATCTCAACCAAAACTTATAAAAATATCATCAATTCTTATAAAAAATAGAAAAATGCGTCAGACAAATCGAAAAATGTTGGCCAAATACAGATATAACTCGAACAAACTTATAAAAAGATAGGAAAAAATATTACCCAACACAACTAAAATGTTGACCAAAGTTATAAATAGCACATCCAAACTTATGAACAGTAGGAAACTTTGTTAACCTTATAAAAAGTAGGAATATTTGTCAAACAAAGCGAAGCAAGTAAAGACATATTTCAATCAAACTTATAAACGTGTCATCCAAAGTGATAAAAACTAGGAAAATCTGTCAGTCAGTCTAAGAAATAGCTATGGAAAAGTAAGAACTATGTCGACCAAACTAAGGCAAAGGTGTTACCAAAATTATGAAAAATGTAACTTCTGTAGTTATCTCATACGTGTCTTGAACTTTTATCTGAAAACCCGTTATCAATGTCACCACTTTCTCGATTTTACATTACCGAAACCTCCAACTTCACCGTATCTGCTACAGAAACCCTTATACAGACTAAGCACTCATCTCTCCACACTCTTGGTTTCTTTCTAACACAAACTGGTCACATCAACAAGAACTTCAAACCTCCATTGTACACGTGGTCCATTGAAACAGACATAACAACATTTATGGTAAGGTCGTCTATGGTTCCAACTAGTATAGTTTCTGTATCATCTAGGTATTCATCATCACGGAACCATTTCCCATGGCTGCCAGCTTCAACTTTCCATACCACAGTGTCTGCTACACTATCCTTTCATTGTTCCAGCTTTCAACAATACAACGGTTTTTTTCTCGAAGTCTGCCTAAAATAACATTTCTTAGGGTGTCCACTCCTAGTTCACTTTACCATTTCACATCTGCAATAACGACAAGTCTGCAATCAACTACTACTGTCTGTTATAAATTCGGCCTTTCTTAAAAACACGCCTACCTTAGTGAACTCATGAATACCAGCTACCACATCTTCTAACCGACTTTCAATGTTTCATAACAAATAACACTAACATTCTTTTTGATTACAGAACAATATAATTTCTGGTGACTAGGCAGATTTTCCAACCTAATGGAGATAAAGCATCTGTCCCCCTAACCTACTAGGCGCTATTCTAGACAACGAATACGGTCATCGATCAGCACCCCTAAGAAGAACTTGAAAAAATAACAGAGTTATTCCTGGGTTCCTGAGACGAATTATTTGAATTCGTTGGACTACCACAGTAATTAATGATGAACGCCTAAGGAAAATAGAGCATTATATACACCAAACACAACAAACTCTTTCTTACTAACCCTAACCCTAATTATACATCATTTAACCCTAACCTAACCCCTAACCCTAACCCTAACGATTCACCGAACACAACAAACTCTTTCTGTAAGAGACATAGACACAAACCACTGTTAGAAAGCGAAAAAGTTAAATTTTAATTAACACTTAAAAATAATAAATCGTAATTTTATTTCGCTTCACTTAATATACAGATATAGACTAAGTATAGGTATAGGTATAGGTTATTGTCGAAGTCATCACACATGAGATAGCATACAAGATATCTGAATACTTCTTTTTATCATACCAAAACCACCCGGTAGCGGTGGTCGACACTTTTTTCTAATACTACCACTTGATTGGGTAGCATAATCGAGAGGTCCTTGCAGTACGCCTTAAGGGTTGCCAAGCTGTCTCTATCATTTGGTTGGATATCCTCTGCTACTATGAGTGGACTTGTTGCCAGGGTGTCTAAGGGTGTCATCCTTTCTCGTGGTGTCTGGTGATGTAAGTAACGTTGTAGGTTCAAATTGTATAGATTGTCACGTACCTGACAGGGATAATCATTGTGAATGTTCCCATTGTAGCGGGTACGGTTATCATTGAAGATCACAGTGGTGGCAGTCTGGTACTTGACGTTAGCACTACGAGGCTGGTGTAAATATACAGGTGGTTTTGTCGTCTCTGGTGTTGTAGTGTTTGTTGTATTCATAGGTGGGTGATGCTGTGTTCGCATGTGTCTTTGTAGATTGCCTTTTCTGTTGAAAAGTTGTCCACAGATATGACATAAGTGTGGTTTCGTACCGTATATGTGGTGATTAAGGTTATCACAATAGGCTTTGTCGCACACTGAACACGTGAAAGTAGATCTGGTGGTCATATTGATAAACTGGTCATAAGACACACTTTCGGTTTTTACAACCGCGAAAAAGTTCTGATGTATACAATATATGTTTCACTGTTTTATCAGATGCCGACGAAAGGAATAAGGCTCACACCAAGTTTCACCGCTGTAGCTAGCCAAGTCAGCACGTGAACAATATCTGCTTACTACACTAAGCGACGTACAACAGCAGGTTTCACAAAAATAACTGTAGCTAACCAAGTCAGCCGTGAACTGGTACTGAGCTCACAAGAGACGCCGTCTATTTTATACACTGGTTCTGCACACGACCCTACATAGCTGATGTGGGAGTTTATGAAGACAGGCTATTCTCACGCCACGCGCCTGCTTCCCTACAAACCGATTACTCATGCTACCACTTAATGACTTTTGCATATGGCGTTGATGACGTAGGGGCTGTCTCGGACATCCGCGTTCTTTACCAAAAAGGGTATGTGGTTTGTGATATTCTTGTAGGGACACGTTTTGTTTATGTATTTGTTTATATGTGAGTGTACCTGTACTGGTTGTGGTACCAGTAGTAATGGTTTGTGTGGCCCTCTTTGTGTATTTGATTATGGTTGTGTAGTTGTGTATAGCTGTTGTTGTGACAGTAGTAATGGTATGGTTTGTCTGTACTTCTGAATCTGTACGTGTGTTTGTTTGGTTGTCTTTGTGTTTGTCTTTGAGTGTTCTTGTGTATTGGTGAGTGTGTCTGTGTGTACTTGTGTATAGTTGTGATGACAGTAGTAATAGTATGGATTGTCTGTACTTCTGTGTCTGTATGTACAAGTGTGTCTGTGTCTTTGTGTGTTTTTGTTTGTAGGTGTGTATTTGTGTAATTGATTATGGGTGAGTGTGTCTGTACTTGTGTATAGTTGTGATGACAGTAGTAATGGTACGAGTGTGTCTGTGGTGTCTCTGCACATGTGTATATCTGTTGATAGTGACAGTAGTAATGGTATGGGTTGTCTGTGTATGATTGTCTTTGTGTTTGTCTTTGAGTGTTCTTGTGTATTTGTTTATGGGTGTGTACTTGAGTATAGTTGTGATGACAGTAGTAATCCTAGGCGATGGGTGTGTATGTGTGTACTTGGCTGTCTTTGTATTTGTCTTTGAGTGTTCTTGTGTATGGGTGAGTGTGTCTGTACTTGTGTATATTTGTGATGACAGTAGTAATGGTATGGGTGTGTCTTTGTGCTTGTCTGTCTTTATGTGTATGTCTGTATGTACAAATGTATCAAGTGTGTACATGTGTGTACTTGGCTGTCTTTGTGTTTGTATGACCCTCTTTGTATGATTTTTACACACCCCACAAAAAAGATACTTGTATCTCTAACAACGCACCAGCTAATATTCTTGTCGCTAATATTGGTAGTACTATTATCACTACTATTGATTCTTCCTCACTTTACCCACCACCATTGCACTATACGTACTTTCCCCTACAATTTAAGTGGTCACTCGACTACTTGACCACTGCTTGACCACTGCTTGACCACGTCATCGATCACTTTAATCACTACCATAATCTAGGCACATCGTCCTCTACAATTTAAGTGGTCACTCGACCACTTGACCACTACTTGACCACTACTTGACCACTAATTTACAACCCTTTAACCATCACCATGTCGCTACAACTACTTTCCGCTAAAATTTATTCACTTGACCACTGTTTGACCACTGCTTGACCACTAATTTACCACCCTTTAACCATCACCATATCATTACAATCACTTTTCCCTAAAATTTCCCTAAAATTTTCCTCGCTTGACCACTGCTTGACCACTACTTGACCACTAATTTACCATCCTTTAAACATTACCATGTCGCTACGACCAATTTTCCCTAAAATTTTCCTTACTTGACCACTTGACCACTGCTTGACCACTAATTTACCACTCTTTAATCATCACCATATCATTACAATCACTTTTCCCTAAAATTTCCCTAAAATTTTCATCACTTAACCACCGCTTGACCACTGCTTGACCACTACTTGACCACTACTTGACCACTAATTTACCATCCTTTAAGCATTACCATGTTGCTACGACCAATTTTCCCTAAAGTTTCCTTACTTGACCACTTGACCACTGCTTGACCACTAATTTACCACTCTTTAATCATCACCATATCATTACAATCACTTTTCCCTAAATTTCCTCACTTGACTACTTGACCATTACTTGACCACTGCTTGACCACTGGTTGACCAGTGTGTAACTGCGAACATAACACCTCTTATCAATAACCATATCATTACAATCACTTTTCCCTAAATTTCCTCACTTGACTACTTGACCATTACTTGACCACTGCTTGACCACTGGTTGACCAGTGTGTAACTGCGAACATAACACCTCTTATCTTATTACATTTATGACCACCCGTATATCGACCACTCCTACTTGACCACTAATACCCACCCCTTACCATCAAATGACACCCATTATAACTTTATAAGATTTCCTTTGTAATGATGGTAGTGAATAAGCTACTATGAACATACCACCCTTTACTTTCACTTAGACACTACTATCACACTGTTCAGATGATATTAACCATCTACACCTCTTACTTCCTCGAGTATAACCACGACCCTGATTGTTTCATTGTTGAACCCATTCCCCCGCTAGTAATAATTACCATCGATTAATTCATAGCTGATTTTAATAATCGTTTCCATTGACCCTCTATTATTAATAACCACAGGCACGACAGACCTCTACAGGACCAGTCATCTTTCTACAATAATCCGCTGATCCCCTTTGGGGTCGTAAACCCTTTTTAATGTGTGGGTCGTAAACCATTTTTTAATGTAGTTTGATGTTGTTTACTTTTTGTCTCTGTGTTTTACTGTGTCAGACTCCTACAACCCTCTTTTGTTCAGTAACCAAATACACCTCTTACTTCGTCGAGTATAACCACGACCCATCACACCCTTGCATGTTTATCTTTCACTCACCACGCATACTAACACATTCATATACTCGTTCCTTTCTAACCAAAATATATAACGTTTCCCCTTCACACCCCTCATACACTAATTACTTTTACAGAACCAACCAACTAAAAATACTTTTACCTTAATTACTTTCACAGAAACTCGTCTAAAAAATAGACCCGTTCACACCAGGCAGCTACCGCCAAAAAAATTTTTTTACCCAGTCGGCACATATTTCCTTCATAAACCCTATACGTCGCCATCTTGGATGCGGTATGTGTGGATGAGTTCCAAACATAACTACTTATATGTATCATTATTGCTGATCCGACATCAGCCAGGCTATTTATTTCAATGTTGTCAGGGTTTATTGTTACGGTCATTAATGTTGATTAATTTCATCTCTCCCTCCTAGTTGGAGATATTTAACTACAGCATAGACATATATAGAAGAATTCCGAAGATCCAACATTTCAAAAGGTTCTACCGTGACTTTAATGAATTAGTTTACTGTGTTTCAAAGTGACAAGGAGTATATTCTCAGCCTGTAGTCGCACAATGTCTAGTATCAGTGGCTTCCACGAGGATCCTGCAGAATCATGCACAAAACCCGCAGATAAACAATATATACATGATGCTGAGGAATTGTCAAAGACTCGAACGCAACCCCTCCACCGGGGAGAGCAGTCAACCTCGAGGTGACCAGGAGGTGATACGGTGCCCGAGGGAAGGGCAGGGGAGATGATGAAATGAGAGATGGTTAACCATTCTCTCATGAGACACGCAGGCGTTGTTCAGAGAGTTAGCACTCTGACCACGCCAGCATCACGCCTCGTGGTAGCCACGGAGAAGTTGAGTGCCCACTCAACATATTACGGCTGCGATCAACGTGCCATGTGAGGTAACACGCACCAAGGTCAAGGTCGATCCGCGTGGTGTGTGACCACGGGATGAGAGAACGTCAGACCGGGGACGGGACTTGTAGTGTGCACATCGTAGAATAGCGATAGGGGTTTTTGTGTAACCAAATAGGTAGAAACTTAGCATAGGCGTTAGCAATTAGTGATAGGTAATTCTGTGGCTTTGTGTGTGGGTTTAATAGCGACTGTAATATGCTTGTAGCGAGCCAACGGCAATAAAATGTACCATTTAATTTCCTCGCACACGACTTGCAAGTTTTCTTGTATGGTGTGGGAGAAGTATCCGATGATGCCTGTCAGATGAGTTGTTGACAGGCAAGGATAATTGTGGTGTCAGAAGTGGTGCTTGGACGAAAGAGCCAAGCTAATACCCACAGCTAAGGATTATTGTGGTGTCAGAAGTGAAGCTTGAACGAAAGTTCAAGCTAATCCACTCATCCACGGCTCTAGACTAGGGTTTAATTTGTGTCAGTGACGGTAATTTGTGCAGACAAGGACAAGGTGCGAGCTAGAATTATGCCTATCGTGACGAAATATATTGTGTAATTGTGTTTATGAAATGTTTATTTAGTGAAATCATGTCTTCTTCAAAGCTGTAAGTAGTAATATTCTTATTTTTCTTGTATTTATTTATATATTTACCGATTTAATGATGAATAAGTACCAAAGATGATTTATGGCGGAGCGATACACAGCCAGCCGACATTATCGATTTTTGCAAGCTAAAAATAGCGCTGCGCCTCTGACGTAGGATAATTGACAAACAGTTGTCCTGGGTCAGTAACATTCAGCAATCGAGTGTTTACAAAATCGTCAAGCTGTTGCCCGCCGGAATCTGTACTTCATATTATTTATTATTTGTTTATTTCAGTTAATAATTGAATATATTTATTTACTTAAACATTATTATGGTATTTTTACTTATTTAAAAGCATTTATTGATATTTTTGATCGCACTTTTTCTTTGTTTACCGTCACGATGGAACTAATTTTGGCCATGCAAATTAGACTTGAGCTGCACAGCACTTACATAGATTAACTAGGTTAGTGACGAAAGGCAAATACAGATAGAACGAAGACAGGACATTGACATTAAATATTAATTAACACAAATTCTGGTTGTTCGTGGGCAAGTCATTGTCATTGTCCTTAGTTGTCGGGAAAATCATATCGTACAGTAGGTAGATTACTGCTGCTCTGCATATCAGAGTGAACAACACCTGAGTGTGGGATGCCGAGGTGCCAAATAGTGTCCTGATTACGAAACGTGTGTCTATCCCAAAGAACCAAACAAGGTGACCTATGTTCAGCCGGAGTTCAGTTCCCTGATTCTCGGGAACATTAAGTTGAGTATACCTAATATTTTGGCATGCAATGTGATTAATAGTGCATCTCTTTTTCAGCTTGTGATGCATTAGCATACTTTTGTGCTCTATTTTTTCAGGATTAAATTTTTCAGGTATAAACAAAGAGTACAGTTGATAATGCTCAGATAAGAAGAAACATAATATATCAAGGAAATAAGTAATTAAAATAGTGCAGTCCCTTTCAACAGTAAATAATTACCAAACATCATGTCAACGTTACTTGATTTTATAATGGAAGGCAAAGCATTAGGACATACAGGAAAAGAATTAGAAAAGTATTCTGATCAAAAATATAAAGAAGCAAAAGATGCTGAGACTGCTGAACGTATACGAAAAGAGAATGCTGAGAGAGAGGAACGCACACGAAAATGGGATGCTGAGAGAGAGGAACGCACACGAAAATGGGATGCGGGGAGAGAGGAACGCACACGAAAATGGGATGCGGAGAGAGAGGAACGTGAACGAAAAAGACAACACGAATTGGAAACTAGACGAAAAGAAATAGAAATAAAGCATCAAAAAGAGATGGCACAACTAGCTGAGATAACAAAACAACGACAGTTAGAACATGATAAGGAAATTAAACAGAAGGAACTAGAATTAAAGCAAAAGCAAATGGATCAAGAAAAAGAATTAAAGCAAAAGCAACTAGATCAAGAGAGAGAACTAAAACAAAAAGAGATAGATGAAATGGCAAGAATGAAGGAAAAGCAAATACAAGTTGAATCAGAGACACAGTTGAAGATGAAAGGTATGGATGTAGACTCACACGCAGAGATCTCTGCCACTATATTAAGAAGTCAACAAGAGGAAAATAAGTTCAAGAAATACAAAAATATTATCAAACCATATTGTAAAGAAGATTCCATATCAGCCTGGACAGAGAATGTAGAGTATCAATTCAAATATCACCAAGTTCCAATAGAGATGTGGGCTATGATTTATATGAAAAATTTGAGTGGTGAGCCCCTTAAAGTGATAGAATCTATACCAATTGAGCTTAGATCTGACTATCAATACATCCATGATAGGATTATGCAGCACTTTTTACTTGATGCCCCTGGGTATCAGGTCCAGTTCTCAAATTTAAGACCTAAACCTAGTGAGACTTTCATTGATTACGTCTCAAATGTTCAGAGTGTACTAAATAGGTGGCTTAAAGCAGCTACATAGGAAAAGACTTTGATAGATTAAAAAATTTAATAGCTATGGATAAAGTTATATCCACTATACCATCTCCTTTTGCTAAATTTTTGCAGCAGTCAGACATTGAAAACATCGAGCAGTTTGAAAAAAAAGGCTCGGCATATTTTTCTGCAAACAGAGATATTTTTAGGACCTCAAATGACTCTGAGATAGCTTCTGTTGTCAAAAACCAACCAAAAAACTATCAGAAGAATAGAATACCAGTTCAGAAAATCAACCAGAAAGACAGGAAAATATCAAAATGCATATACTGTCAATTTTTTCATGACACTTCTTCGATGTGCGATAAATCACCTAACTATCCGGCACATCTTGAAAATGTCATTAAAAAGCAACAAAATAAAAGAACTGCATACAGGCGTGCAGTCAAATGTTTTTTCTGTTCCAGCTACGGCCATTATTCAAATAAGTGCCTGGGCCGCCAACGTATGAAAGCCAACAATGCTATTTTGATTAATACATCTTCTGTTAGTAATATAGAGACTGAGTGTGATGTTGAAAATGTACTACCTTTTAGACATTCTGAAGATGTGTGTTGTGTGAACGATGTGTTAAGCTTTGACAATTGTGACCAATGTTACCAATTTCATGCAAACGGAAAATTAGAATGTGGACATACAGTACCATGCTCAACTGAGAGTGTAAATGCAGCAATAGCCTCCAGAGGCAAGTTAGTGTTCCACAATGCAATGGTCAACGACAAACCATGCCAATGTTTGCTGGACAGCGGCAGTACCCTTATTGGTCTTAGAAAGGATCTAGCGAGTCCAAGTGATTATACAGGCGACTCTGTCAAATGCCGAACCTTTTCGGGTAACATTAAAATTTACCCTTTGGCCAAAGCCCGTATTAACACTCCTTTCCTTTCGGGTACCTTTACTTGTGCAATACTTGACAACCCTTGTACTGAATTGATTTTGGGTTGCTTACCCCAACTTAAACAATGTAATAGTGATGAAATAGCTGCATGGGAAAGATTAAATGCAGCTAATGCAACAACCAGAGCAGACACTGTAAAACATCAAGACACACTACTAGATGAGAGACTACTGTTGCTTTCTCCATCTGGCACAGATGATACCAACAGACAGAAATTCATACAACAGCAGAAAGATGATTCTAGTGTGTCTCCTTATTTAAAATTAATGAAAGAAAGAGCCAAAGTAACCAAAAATGTCTCATGGTTTTTTAAAACTAATAATGGCTTTCTTACTAGATATTTTACAACTGATAACCATGAGAAACAGCAAACGGTGCGACCTGTACAACACCGCCTAACTGTGCAAAAAACTGCACATGAGTCACTGCTTGCTGGTCACCTGGCAAAAGACAAAACCAGGCCTAGATTGCAGACTCATTTTCATTGGCCAGGGTTTTGGAATGATATGAAATTATTTTATCGTTTGGGTAATGTCGGTCAACAATTATTACATAAGGGTAAACATCCCACAGCTAAAGTACTACCTTCTACTCTGGCTTATAGACCTGTGAGAGGGAGGGTCAAATTTACCAATACACAAACAAGGGTGCTTGAACAATTGGTCGTAAACCAGATCAAAACATACTTCAGTTACTTCCAGACAAATAAAATGGCAAGGACCATTCAAGGTGTTACGTAGGATTTCAAATGGTGACTATGAAATATCGATAAACGGACACTTAAAGATATTCCATGTCAACAGGTTGAAACTTTACTGTTCACGACAAGAGACAGGAGTAGAGACAGACGAACACTGTGCACCCACACCTAATGGTAAGACGACAGACATACAATACGCAACCACACTAGTTAGCGAGACTGGCAAATCCGACGAGATGCATGCATTTAATGAGCTTACATAATACACATGAATATAACAGAATACTGATGACTGGACAACAAACTCACTGAAACTGAGACATGTCTTTGACAGAGTGCGACTCTTCGGTCTCACTGTCAAACCGAGCAAGGTGAAATAGGCCTCAAAGAAATTCAACTTTTGAGTCATGCCATCTCACAAGGTCGTGTCAACTTAAGACTGACAATAGAATCATTTTTAAAAAAAAAACTATGAATCTGACCATGTTTATCAGAAAGAAATAGGTCAGAAACCTTCTGGGATTAGTAAATTACTTTAGTAAATTTATTCCAAATTTAGCGGAAATTACAAGTGTATTTTCCAATGTTTTAAAAGCATCTGTAAAATTGGATGTGAAAGATGCATTATTAATTTCTGCATTGTCAAAATTGAAGATCCGTTTTTGTAAATGTTCCAATCCTCCGCTTGCCTAATCCTAGGCTCGTTTATTATTCTAGGACAGATGCCAGCAGTACTAGGCCGATTTTTTTAGGGAATCTTCCACCCGAGTTGCTACGTGAGCCGTAAGATCACACCTGCTGAGTCCAGAGATTCCATATCACAGTTGCAACCCTAAGCGTCATCTATGCGGTGAGAAAGCTCCATCGATTTCTGGCAGATGTTCACTGCATTGTCCAGACCGACAACTCCCCGATCACGGTCATGCAGAGTGGTGTCCATCGAAATGACCAGATATACAGGTGGTCACTAATTTTACCATCTGAGGTAGAAATACCTGAAATTCCACATAGAAGTGTAGAGTGATAGTTATTACATGAGTACATAATAATGTTCTATGTGAAATATGTTACATATACATCGACATTATATGCTTAATCATGTACCAAGAACAGTGAACTATCATGTGTCCGTAGACATCAAGTAAAGAACTGTGCTCCGAAAACGTAGATATCACCGTGTGAACTGGGACAGCTCATTACCTACTAAGCTCCATTCCGGTGTATCATTTGTGTTAAGCGCAGAAAACAGTGTCAGAACAGTACAGAATTACAGACACGAAGATACTGATCTGCGACACCAGCGAACTCTACAGGTGCACTGCCGATAAGACACGAGTATGACTGTGCAATGTATTTCAGATACCCAGGCCAAGTGTGTAGATATAGTATGCCTATAAATCCAATGTACAAACATGAAGGCAACAACTTACCTGAGGTAGCTGAATACCATGTATATAAACTTATTGTGATATGTAAGATAACATTTTAAGATAGGGATAAATTAGATGTAGAATAGGAAATATAATAGTCTTCATTTATTTTAATAGTTTAGATAGTACAGTAATTAACCCATTTACTTAGCTTAAAATTAAATTAGAATAGTAATTTAGACGTAAGAATAGGTAATTACAAACTAAATTAAAGTTTTTGATAGGAATAGTACCATTTATGTTGTTACATTTCACTTAGCTTCATTTCAGTTCAGTTCATTCCATCCTAATGAAACCATACCATCTAGCAAACATTACCATTTACTATTATCATCAGTTTACATCATGATAGGATAAAAAGATTAGATAAACTAACATACATCATTTACACCATTTAGATTAAAAACATCAGTCATATAATTTCTTTGTGCAATTAAAAACATTAGTTAGAATAGTGTTTAGAAAACTACATAATTTGTGTTCATATTATCCATGTCATTAAGGTACATAACTCAGATCACATCAACTCCATTTAAATAGTTAGATTACATCCCTTTGAATAGATAAACATAGGATTAATATAAGCATATCATATAATTAACATGACAGAATTTAGTAAATTAGTTAACACATTAAATACATATTTATAGAATTAATATTAGTATGTTAGGATTTAGAGTTTATTTTAGTATAATATAGTGGATGATAAGACCAAGGGGACAAACCATCTGGCCTTTCTCGTCCATGTAAATAGAGTGTATATACATGACTCGTGCAGCGATTATCGCACAGTCATTGTGCTCAAATTTCTGAAACTGAGCCAAACCTGTACAGTGTCACTCCAAGGTTTTTAAATAATCGGGAGAATAAAAGATGTGTGACAGAATTAAGGGTGAAAGGAGTGTGACAGAAGTGTGAAAGTGAGAGCGAATGGAAAATATACGAGAGAGTGAGATCAGTCAGCGAGGTTTTGCTGCTGCTTGCCGCGACTTTAATGTTTGTCTGCGTTAAATGTTGGTTTTCGTTAGTGGAAATGTGCTAGTGTGAATGTGTTGTCTAGAGTATAGTTTAGATCTTAGATTACAGTATTTTAAGTTTCATAACAAGGGAATGTAGTCACGAATTAGTGTTATACACCTGTTTGTGGCCACATTTAACCAAATTGTGGCACTTAAAAACTAACATACATACACATAAACGTTAGAAACATAGGTTAGAAGCTAGATTAGAATATTAATTACATCCAAACACGCAAACAACCAGAAAAACAAACATATAAATTACATACATATTGTGTAGATCAAAGGGAGATAACTTCGGGTCAGGGGACATAATAGACAACGAAACACTAACTTAACAGTGAAATAGAACTTTACACGCGGAAGCGAAGTAGGTAAAGCCTGTCGCACGCACCTTGTGTAATGGTTGTTAAATATTATATGGGGGACATGAAGCAATTCATGTGTTGACCCTAAGAAAGTCAACTTTGTATGGGTAGTAAGTTAATTTACTATGTGAGGGCAGGTCTTATAAGACAACGGTCCGGTTCAGACATACCTCCAATGAATATAGTATAGCATGTGAGAAGAGGGCTCACGCCAACCAGACAAGTTTGTGGCGATTGCCAGTAGCCAAGTAAAGTTTTACTACATTGTGACAATGGTCAGTAGAAGTCTATTAGAGTGCCCAAAGCCGAATTATCTAGTCTTTGACAAAAATTAGAGACACTAATTTTTTTAGAAACCTCTTGCGTCACAACCAATGAGTAAAAGTTGATGACGCAACACAGGAGGGGACGGTGTGTGTCAAAGACTCGAACGCAACCCCTCCACCGGGGAGAGCAGTCAACCTCGAGGTGACCAGGAGGTGATACGGTGCCCGAGGGAAGGGCAGGGGAGATGATGAAATGAGAGATGGTTAACCATTCTCTCATGAGACACGCAGGCGTTGTTCAGAGAGTTAGCACTCTGACCACGCCAGCATCACGCCTCGTGATAGCCACGGAGAAGTTGAGTGCCCACTCAACATATTACGGCTGCGATCAACGTGCCATGTGAGGTAACACGCACCAAGGTCAAGGTCGATCCGCGTGGTGTGTGACCACGGGATGAGAGAACGTCAGACCGGGGACGGGACTTGTAGTGTGCACATCGTAGAATAGCGATAGGGGTTTTTGTGTAACCAAATAGGTAGAAACTTAGCATAGGCGTTAGCAATTAGTGATAGGTAATTCTGTGGCTTTGTGTGTGGGTTTAATAGCGACTGTAATATGCTTGTAGCGAGCCAACGGCAATAAAATGTACCATTTAATTTTCCTCGCACACGACTTGCAAGTTTTCTTGTATGGTGTGGGAGAAGTATCCGATGATGCCTGTCAGATGAGTTGTTGACAGGAATCCTATAGCACTCCAACAAGAAGTCGTAGTGGCCATGCAGATCAAGTAGACATAAATGCCACTGACCATCAACCACAAGTAAATAGAAATAGCCACGAAGATGAAGAGCGTCCTGATGTTAGGAATGGAGAGAATAAGGTGCAGACACATGAGCCTAGGGAGAACAACATGCAGGCAAAGCCTAGGCCCGGAACCAGTTCTTCACTCCCAAAGAAAAATGGCCTTGTGAATGGAAGCGGGAAAAGGTAAATTGCGTTGTGTTTGTTGATTACTTGCCATTGTTTATCTGGGGTTGTTAATTTCATTAACGTTTGTTAATATTTATTGCTATCATTTTATTACAGAAAACAGTTATGTATGTGACTGTCCACTCGCTTCCCATCCCACAGCGTTATAGGTGACCTCAACACAAACTGTTGTGTAATTGTCAACTTCTTGTTTCCCATCCCACGACGCTGCAGGTCAGCTGAAGAAAACGAGAGTTCTAACCCTTCCCTCGCGGCATTCACACGTTACATTGTCTCGCCGTCCTCTCCTCTGCAGGCCGGACGAGAACTTGACCACATTGTTAATGAATGATTTCTGCTGTACTCCTCTTCTGCTCTTTATTCACTCATTGAAGTATAAGCCCTCATCCAACTCACGCCTAGAAATCCTGTCTTTGTCATCACCTGACCCTGCATGCCCTTCCCATATTGCTCATCTCTATCTCTAATGCCCTTCGCTGTGAATTTGTGTATTCTCATTTCAGTTGTCGTATGGATTTAAGAGAAAGGACTTTGGAGTTACGATTTTAACAGGTTTTCTCAACGTTTGTCCCATCCAGCGCCAACATCTCCCCCTCACCGTTTGATTTACAACAATTTGTTCCACCCTAAGCTCCGCACTAGTGATTGAGTCATACCATTTTAGCCTTGTTCTTCGCATACCATAATTACTGCACTGTTGTAGCATACATGTCTATGGCCAAAGGATTACGGACGCAATTTGTAATCCTGCATTCCGCTTTCGAAACACAGCTGCCGCTGATTTGGCAGCAGACCGCCTGCGTTTATTTTCATACAATGGCAGGAGTGCCGGTCGTTCTGAAGACAATGACAAATTACTGGACGTAAATTCTCCAAGAAATCCCAAACAGCCAAATCATTGACTGCGACGTTCTGTAAAAGATACAATTAGAAATTATATATAATTCTTGTAGTCGTTCTTCATGTTTCTGACTTATACAGCAGTCCTGATTTGATGTCCAGGTTAAACTACTCAGTTTGGTTCTACATTTTATTTTATTTGACTTCCACACATTTCCAAGTGCTGTGAAAGCTCCCCTCCCATTTGCATTTTTAAAAAAATTGTTCAGTCTATTTCCCCGCATGTTTCATAACATAATACAGAAACCAGCCCCTTTTTCTCATGAGCCACCATATTTATTTTTCCAAGTGCATTCTAAGAAAATGATTCAAAAGCCAGGCACCAGGCAGGTGGAAATTGTTAGGCGCCATGGCGACCAGACGCCTGAATGTTTCTACCTCTGCTATGATTGCTTTGATTTAGTTAGTTAGTTAGTCGACATATCATCCTCATTGCACATCGAACCATTCAGTCGATAAGTGCTCGGATCCCCTCCTCAGCAAATCCCGCAGCGTGTAGCGGCTAATCACGCCAGTTGTGTGTTGGTTTATCAATCTTCTTTGGCTTCCTGCGTAGTGTTCTTGTTTGGCCACCCCTCTTTTAATTTGCTGCTCTCGCAGTCTGGCCATTGTTGTAGATTCACAGTCATCACTTGGTTCTCATCATTCACAGTCATCACTTGCTTTGATTTATTCTAGTTATGTCTTTCTGCTGCGAACAAGTTTACGACAATTTATTTTGGCTCTCTGTTAAGTGCGGTTTATGTTCCATCTGATTTCTTGTGTGTGACAATGTCGCCAGCGTATTCCGTGGCTCCACGACAACAACCCAGGGTCTACGAAAAACTGCACCCGTGAACCGAATGACATGAGTCCGAAAACGAACCCAGGGTCTTCAGGGCACGAAATGTGAGGTTTAAACACCCCCTACCCCCACCCCCACCCCCCCCCCCCCCCAAAAAAAAAAAATAGAGAAACTCCACGGAACAGCTAATGATATATGTACTTGACGAGAGATAGTGGAGCGTCCATGCTCTACAGGGAGCCGCGATAGCTAGACACACCCCTGTGTATGGATTCGATCCCCACCAAAGTGGGTTCGAATATGTCTAATCGATCTGGTATGTCAGGTTGACCTAGCCTAGAACAGGTGCGCCCAGAAAGGTTAACCTGGTCAACAAATGCCTGAAGAAGTCGGATGTGTCGGCCAAAAGGCGCAAATTTCGCAGCTATGCTGTAAAAAAGCACAACGCAGTTACGTCTAAAACAAACATTCCGGACGAAAGAAGAAGGAGAATGGTTACCAGGAAATGTTTTGGGAAATAAAAGCTGTCGGCGGGCTACTGATCACATGACCCAGTGAGTGCCTGTTGGTGTATACATAGTATGAGTCTAGCACAGTATGCACAATGCTATCAACCCCAACTCCAGGTGGATTTTCTACGCAATTATACGTCCAGTAGTTTGTCATTGAGTTTTGAACGAGAGGTCAACATAGAAGTCCTACCGACCGGTGTATGGGTTGATTCCGCTACCCCGCCGTCATCGCACTGGACCTTTAAGAACTAGAGCGCTCTTTAATAGAAAGGGTGATCTGTTCGTTAGCGTCGACTAACTATGATCTCATCATCATTATCATTATCATCCAGTGTCTTGCCGGATGGCGAGGACGATCACGTCTCTCCGCAAATTACGATCTCCGACATAATGGATCAGTTCGTGTGTTGCCTCCCTTCCGTGCCATGACACAAGACTGTCAGTAATCTTTAAACGCTGTCTTCCCCTATCTCTTTTTCCGCAAATCTTTCCGGTTGTCACATGTTCCAGTTTTTGTCTTCTCATAACGTATCCAAAAAACGAGCACTGCCTCTTTCTGATGTTTGTGATAAGTTGTATTTGCGACTTAGCTTCCCTTAAAACTTCCCGATTTCTCTGTTTGGCTGTCCAACTAATTGTCATCATTATTCTGTTAAACCACATTTCTTCAAGGCTTCCAGGAATTTTTCCGTCTGTGTATTAATTGTCCAGGACTCGCAGCCGTGTTAGAACTATGATCTACAGGGAGATCAAACTTGAGAAGAAGCAGAAGTGAAGTATCGAAACATGGTGCGCATTTTATTTAGTTTACAATGTGGCTGGCCTTAAATGTAAACACATTAAAGGGCATTAATTGGCCGGCGCTCATAACACAGAAACGTGCGTAAGTGCTAGAGAAAAAATTAGGCAATACACAAGTAAGAAAAGCCGCAGGATGGCTATCTTGTCGCACCAAACTACAACATTGTTCTATAGAAGGAAACCTTATCTCTTCTTAAATATAAACACACACAGATCGCTGAAGATTGTATTGCAGAAACGTTTTCACGGCTTAGCGTTCAGCAGAATGAGAGTAATTTTTCCGACTCCCTAAAGACGGCATGAATACCATAAACTGACCAGTACTCGCTGGGCATCTGTCAAGATTTTCAAATCTGGCCCTCTAAGGCCAGGGGTCAATCTGCTGACCAGATGACCACAAAGAAAACGAATAAAAGGTGTTCTTCTGCTGATTTAAACCATTGAAGAGAGAATGCAAGTTTGCAGGGCACGCGCCTACCTCAGAATTAACGCAAACACACAGCATCACTGCATAGTGAAATTAGGAAGGTGAAGGGCAGCAGGTTAAAAAGAGGACGGTCGTGGATGGGTCAAGCCGAAGACATTCTTCAACAGGTATGTTCACTTGAGGACTTAGAACCTGGCGAGGAGTGGGTGCAAGTGCCAACAGACTTCTGCACATCCTTTTCAGTTTGCATCCAACTAGATAGAAAATGCAGACAAGAAAATCCGGCTGCTGTGGAGGCTGAAGTACAAGCGTTGATTTTCGAGAATTCGCTAGACAGTGACGCGGTCATCTACACAGATGGATCGGTCGTCCGACATGTGAGAAGCTCATGGGCCTTTACGGCTCGAGCCGGAGGGAGAATTGTGAAGGAGGACTCTGGTGCTTTCACTGAAACCACAAGTAGCCTGACCATGGAAGTCATGGCAGTAAGTAAAGCAATAACATGGCTCGAGACACAGACATTCACTAGGGCTTGTTTCCTTAGCGACTCAATGAACATGATCAAGAGGATAGAGGAGGGGTCGATCCGAAGAGAATGGTTGCTGCCTCTGAAGCGGTCTCGGCTGGCAAAGATTAGTTTCATCTTCGTGCCAGGGCATGCGGGAGTACAAGGAAATGAGCGGGCTGACAAGCTCGCAGGTGAGGCTACTGTGGAGGGCGGACGCGCCATGGACCAGGCTGACATTCTGAATGCTCTACGAGAAGTGAGACTTTTGCAAGAACCAAGTGATGACTGTGAATCTACAACCATGGCCAGACTGCGAGAACAGCAAATTAAAAGAGGGGTGGCCAAACAAGAACACCACGCAGGAAGCCAAAGAAGATTGATAAACCAACACAGAACTGGCGTCGTTAGCCGCTACACGCTGCGGGATTTGCTGAGGAGGGGATCCGAGCACTTATGGACTGAATGGTCCGATGTGCAACGAGGATGATCTGTCGACTAACTAACTAACTAACTGCTGATTTTTGCCCCGTTTGTGCCCCACAAAAAGCGTGAGTGGACAATGGCAGTTACTGATAGGGTTAGTTAGTTAGTTAGTTAGTCATAGTTCCAACCTCACAGCAACGGGTCGTCCCCATTATGCTCCGTTCCTGTGCCAGTGAATATCGCACAAAATGCTCCCCACTGCCCAATGTGAAAAGTGGAAAAGACAGGAGTCTCGACAAACAACAGCCCGCACAGACACACTGTGCATAATGCCGCTGCCAGAATGTCAACACAATAGTCCCCCACGAAACACCCAGTTCATCTCTGATGGAATCGGCAGTCATTTTCCCATCTGGATGTTTCCTAGATGTTCACCCACACAGTCCACGAAAATACAGTTCATTGTCGATGGCAGTGGCAGTCAACCAGAAGCCCAGCAGCCATGCATTTCTGCATAAGGCAAAAACCGGTCAATCTGGGACATAGCCATCTACCATCGCTCCGAACATGTAGTCACATTCCAAAAAACCTCGGGCAGATTCAAAAGCATTTCACACGAAACTCACAGCTCACAGTGTCGCGCCACGCACTCACTCAGTAGCAGGGCGACGGAACCATCAAGGTGATAGGGTGATCCGTAGAACTTGAGGGACTTTTTTGCTGTTTCTTGACCACTGGTCAGTATTTCCACACTGGTGTTTTTGTTGACAAGCTGTGAGTGATCTGAATATCCAGGGAAAATCAATTTCTAATCAAACACTTCTTTGCTTTATCTTGAACAAACTCAACCCGTGCCACCACAGGACATGGCTTTTACAAACCAAGGTCGAGTTAGGCTGGTCATTTCCTATGGTCAAGTTATGAATGTATAATGCCCTGACAACAGACTGACCACGCGACCCACAAGAACACGCGTGCAGATTTGTCTTCGTTTTTTTTATTTTAAAGAAAGAAAATATAAATAGCTGAGCTTGTTGACATTTCAGGGAATGTCAGAGAGTGACAGATGTTCCATCGTGTCTGGACATCTAGTTTAATTTTAATTTCTTCTCCACGCGTAAACAAACTTTCTTAACTTAAACGACTCTTCCTTTACTCCGAACAAACTCATAAGGGCTCAGTTAACATTCTTAAGATACAAAATAACAATGCAATGTTTCAATTCAAAATATACAAAAATAGTCGTTTGAAAGTTTAGCTCACCGTACATAAAAGCGACACATGGTACGTTGGTCAGGTGCTGCCTACAAGTGTGTATGCTTCCCTTCCAAGTAACGCGTCATGAATATATGTGTTACTACACGCATGTGGAACTTTGATGGTATGTTGGTTTGTGCGCTTTCCTGCTGAAAAAGCGATTTGGGTTCTTATTCTCATTCTGCGTTCGTCCAGAATGTTGTATTAGACATAATTGTGATGTCCCTGTTTACAGCAGAGCTGCGATATTTGCACCTTTCTGCCGACACAGCCGGCTTCTTCAGGTATTTGTTGACCAGGTTACCTTCCCGGGGTTTGGGTTCAGTTGCAAGCACTGGCATAATTATCCTTCCAACCAATGCGGTTCTGGAGTCGATCCAGCCTGGTACAGTGAGTTTCAATTTTCTGAAAATGAACGGATGCGAGGAAGGGAACTGGACCTCACACGTCAATTTGCTGTGGTCAAGAATATGATAAGGAACCACTTCACACCCAACGATAATATATGTCGTGGGGCTACTTTACATGCAAGATATTTTATGTAAATCCTTCTTTCCAGTATAATTGTTACCCAACCATCTGTATTAGAATTGAATAATAGGAAGACCGAAGTCATGGTGATATCAGAGAAACAGATTGTGCCTAAATATGGATGTTCGTCCATCATGAATGATGAGGACCATTCATTCATTGCATCTTTTGATTTGATGAAGAACGAATGACTTGCGCTTTAGTTTGGATTATAGTGAGGTAGTGGTCGCGCAACTCCATCGACCTCGCTCTCTCGTCTACGTCCATCTGGTTCCAGTGGCGAGCATGGCAAGACGACTGGAGACGGACACAGATGCAGTGGACGTTAGGCTGCTACGGCCGGTTATCCGCCTAAATATACATTTATAGTGAAAGATGTTATTTTCGGGCACGTGCAGACATTCAGATATCTAGGCACATTGATAACCTCAGATGGAAGATGCATTGCAGAGATAAAGAACTGAATATGACAAGCAAAAGTGTGTGTAAGTGCCTGTCGTTCAGAAAGCAATGATAAACTAACTGGACGTAAACTTGTCAACAATTTTATTTTTTAACAGTTGCGTATTCTTTACAAGACGTTGTAGTCAACATCAGCAGTTTACTGCCGTTGTTGATGTACTAGGCAAGTTTTACGTTCAGTAGTTTGCCATTGCTTCCTGAAGGCCGGCTCCCATACCAACACGTTAAAACCAGCGAGACACGGTCTGCTGCTAAATCTGTTTCCGCTGTGTTTCGAACACGAGTAAGCGGCATTACGAATCGCGCCCACAAAGCTTTCGCCACGTAGACCTTCCAAGAAATTACAAGCAGTCAAAAACATGCTGGGGTTGATTGCGACACCCTGTAAACGATATGAAACTAACTTACTTTTGATGTATGCGCTCCAAATTCTCATTTTATAAAATTCCTACTTTCCTCTCTTTTTTTCCCCCTATTAAATTATATTGTTTGCACAAACATTAATACATCGGCTTAGAGAACTGAAGTAGAGACCCGAGTAAGTTGGGGTGCATTTTTCAAGAGTTATCAAACTATATAAAATCATTGGTAATTGAGAAAGTTAGCCCACACACAGAAATCAGCCCAGTGCACTCCCAAGTAGTGACAACTGCTGATAGTACTGGAAGGCCCCGGTTAACGTCGGGGTTACGTTCTTGGAAGTGAAACGACGTATATTGAAACACTATTTCTCATAGAATTAAATGAAATGCAGTGTATTGTGTACTATAGTAATGTTTGTTTTGGTGGTTGCTGATATTTATTGGCTAAATAGAGGTGGGTTCGAGGGCGAGTGGTAGAGTTATTGGGACGTAGAGGCATTAAATTCTGCATCTTCATCTGAGGATGAAACTGTAGCCTTTTTCTGCCTCTTTTCTTGGCTGTTCTTTGCTTGAGCAAAAAATGTGTCCAATGTTCCAATGTCTGCTGCACAGTAACCACCCTCCTCAATCATGACCTTTAACTCTGCAGGGAAACTCTGCAGCTGCAGTATCTGCACTCGCCGCTTCACCTGTTGTCTGAATGTTGTGCAGGTGTGAACAGTTCTTAAAGTGCTTAAACCAACCACGACTCGTTCCAAGACTATAATCAGCACTTCTAGTATTGCTCTCGCCCGCTTTTTTAGCTAGATATTCATAAAGAGACTTTGCTTTCTCTTGGATAACCATCTTGCTCACAGGCATTTTCCGTTGGTTCTGGTCTTCAATCCAGACGGCCAATAGTGCTTCCATGTTCTCCATAAGAATACTTCTGGTACGAGTGATCTTGGAAGCACTCAAAGGGTGTTTTTAGCACCCGTTTTGATTTTGTCAGCACCTGCATGAACTATCCCAGCCTGAAAACGACGTTATGGCGAAACGTAGCGACGTAAAGTGAAGTTAGTCCCCTATGTGACAACGACGTTATAGCGAAACGTAGCGACGTAAAGTGAAATTAGTCCCCTATGTGACAACGACGTTATAGCGAAACGACACATACCGAAGCGACGTACATCGGGGCCTTCAGTAATAGAAGAAGGAGCGAGCATGGAATATAAATTTAGAGATAGACTGGGAATAGTACTGTTTTGATTTTTTTTTCTTTTTGCGCTCGCTCGTTTGGAACTCAAGCGTAGTCCATACATGTGGTATTACTTCTAGTGCACAGGATTGATGTTTGCTTGTGGATTAGCTTTCACTATCACCAGTGGTCCTTGCCATCAAGCAAACCCTCTCCGACTTCCGAGGTACTTTACGTCCCCTAACCAAGGACGAGAAGTCAACATGTTAGTCCAACTGACCCGTGTAGGGGTTGAACCCGTTATCTTGTCATCAGCACACCGGGTGTTTAAGAACGAATAGGATGATGATAAACTATACCATAATGACGAGATCGAGATACAGAGAGTGCGGGGGAATTCATTGCAGCGACCTTCGTTGTGGGGATAGCATCTCATCTGATGTGATAGTGAAAATGAAGCCCTTGTAGCAACACCTGTCTAAACATCAAAGTCAAAAAGCTAGGAAATCACACATGAGTATAATGTTTATTTTTCTTCCCGCCGATCAGTGTCTCCCATCATTTGTTTGTGTCCCATGTTGTTTCTTGTGCTGAAAAAACGCCGATGGAGGGAAAAGTAACTCATTTTGCTGTTTTCTTTGGTAAAACATGCTACAAGAACACGATCAGTGCTGACAGTTTTTTTCTTCTAAGATTCAAGAAATAAACGGTCGTTCGCAGTTTACCGAACAGTGAACAAGGAAGCGGCTTCTGTTGCCTCTTTGTTGTTTCCTGTCGGATATTTGTAAAACAACCATACTAAGTGAAGTTCATTTTTGGCTGCATGTACTTGCACAAACCTTGGTAGCTTCAGAAAGCTGTGTGACCTTCCACATTGTGAACTTTGAATTGGTAAAACTTTATCTCGTTAACTTTGAGCTAGAAAAACTATCTACAGTGAACTTTGAATTTGAAAAACTTTTTCTGGCTGACTTTAAATTAGGAAACATTTCTGTAGTTTCTTTTCACTGGGATAACTCTCCCTGGTTACCCTTTATTTGTGATAACTATCTCTTATTACGAGAGTAGACATAGCGTAGTGGCTAGACGCTCGCCGGCCAGTCCGATAGCCATGGGTTCGAAACCTCATTGTGGTGAATTTTTAAAATTCGTCTGTCTCCGGGGTCAACCCGGGCTAAAAATGAGAACCAGAGAATGTCTTGGAAAGTAAAGGCTGACGAATGCCGAATGATGAATCAAATTTGGATCCATCACCACTTGCCCAATGCACTTTAAAGGTTGGAAAATGGTTCTTTCCTTTTTCATCTTCTGTTAACTTTAAACCGGAAAAAACTATCTTTGGTGAACTATAAATTGGGAACACTTATCTCCTGTTAACTTTGAATTGGAAACACTGTCTCTGGTTTACTTTGATCAAGGATCACTATCATTTGCACATTATTACTATCACTGGATCACTATCATTGTTCACATTTCTTGCGTCCGAGTAGAAGTAGCGTACATATGCCCATTTGTGTCCTATGAGGTCCGAGGCGGGAAGTTGTTCAGTGCATTGATTTATCAACACCGGTGTTCCAGCTGCAATCATCAATAAGAAAAGCAGTACAGCAAACGACACCCCCCCCCCCTCCACACACACACGTGCGCACGCGTACGTTGTAATATGTATGGGGTATATGGTGGCAGACATATTTGTGTAAACCAAATGCCCACTAGATGGACGATATAGTAAATTTAAAATATTAGGCTCGTCGTCATTACTTGCCAAATGCCCACTAGATGGGTGACATAGTAAATATCACGCTCGTCGTCACTACTTGCCAGGACATTTTCCGGTGCTCATTTTAGGACGGGTCCACCAGGCCACTAAACATTTGCCTGAATGGAGATTCGAACAGACGACAGCTGTGTCGGCGTGCAACGCGTTAACCACTACGCTACCCTATCTCTCAATCTTTAGTAAAGGCAGAATTGCATTTTTTCCCCCTCATAAGAAATGCTCAATTGTCGAGCCAACCTGGTAAAATTGGTACCAGCTTTTTTTTCTTCTTCAAAGATAAGGAAGTGAGGAAGTGAACAAGTCACACCTCCTCATGTTACCGTGGCTACCAGGACAGTGCCGGCCGTGGAATTACCTGTTACCCTTGTACTACCTGCGTCTGACAACATCTGTTTTCCGTTGCATTGACAACCGCGGGGTTTTCCCCCTTCGCTCTTTTGTTCAGAAGTCTAAATGAGCTTCCGGACAGCATGTCCGCTGTCCTGTAGTCTGTCTTTCTCTTGTCTAATGGGGCAGGTTGGGAATCTGGTCGCCACATTGCGGGGACTTCCCCAAGTCTCAAAATAAACCTAAGACGGCATGGTGGCATAGTAATAGTAGTTAATCAATCTGCTTGCCTACATATTTTTTTTAAAACAATTGACCTGGGATTTCATGTCGAATCAGTCTCAAATGGGCGCCAATACATATTCTGCGAAGTAAAGGCAACCGGTGCGACATTAACCACCTTGCCCATCAAGCGCTGATTCTTCTTCCTCTTCTCCAGCGTTCCGAGCCATTGAGGTTCTTTGCTGCAGATACAAGCCGTCTCCATTCGTCTCTCTGGTTGACCTTCTCTTGCCAGTCGCTGATTCCAAGTGCTTGTAGGTCTGTATGTATATTATCTCTCCACCGTCTTCTTGGTCTACCTCGGGGTCTACGGTCATTTATTTCCTGAGTGTAAGCGAGTTTTTTTCCCCTATTATCTTCTTATAACATCAGATGGAAGATGTACAACAGAGATTAAGAGCAGAATAGGGCAGGCAAAAGCCGCATTTCAGAAAATGAAGAGTATCTTATGCAATAAGTCGCTATCAATGAATGTAAGAAAGAGAGTGCTAAAATGCTATATAGAACCTGTTTTGCTGTATGGCAGTGAATCTTGGAATGTAAATGAACAAATTAGGAAGAACTTGGAAGCAACGGAGATGTGGTTTTTAAGACGAATATTGCGAATTCCGTGGACTGCCAATGTAACTAACAACGATTGCCTGAAAGAGGCTAATGAAACTAGAACACTATATACAACAATAAGAAAAACAGCTTTCTTTGGTCATGTGATGAGAAGAGAGGCATTGGAGAACATCGTGACAACTGGAAAGATCGAGGGGAAGAGAGGCAGAGGTAGACCAAGAGAAATGATGCTGGACGGATTGAGACGGTGGCATGGAAGAATACCATCAGCAGAGTTGATCCAGAACACCAACGATCGAGAGCTGTGGAGAGCCATGAACGCCTACGCCAGCCGGCACGGCACTTGATGATGATTATCTTCCATTCTTTCTATATGCCCCAGCCATTGTAGTCTATTAGCCTTCATGATACCAGTGAATACCGGGGACTTAAAAAAAATTAAGTTGCATGTCCTTCACAGGACGTAGCAGTCAACCCCAGCATTTCCGCTGTTCGTGATTCCTGGGCAAATTTTACGTTCAGTAGTTTGCCATTGCTTTCTGAACGACCGGCTCCTATACCTTTTTCGAAAAAACCAGCACCGCTGTGTTTCGAACCCGGGTATACGGGCTCATAAACCGCGTTCGCAAGCCCTTAGCCACAGAGACCGATCGGGGACTTAAACAGATCATAAATGTCTTTGTTGCTTCTTTTCCACTGATTGGTCTATAACAAATACCGGTATGGGAAAAGGGTCCCTTTAAAAAAAGCGGTCCTTTTACACTTCTTATTGTGCATTTGGCATATGGTGCTAGACTCATATTATTTTAGACCAATCAACATTCGGTCGGTCGGTGAACTGGCCAGTATCACGTCAACCGCTTGTACGTTACAAAATATCTCAAAGTTCCATTGTAGGCTGGGTCGACAGAGGAGTCCATGTTAGTTTTAAAAATCCGTGCATATTCGGATTCGAACATTTGACAATCAGACCGGCTTGCCGTCATCTAGCCACTACGCACCACGGAACTCAAAGGCTCCTTTATACCGCACTTATATTGCCGGTGAGTACCACTGTGGTCGGAGTGCAGTCCCAGACTTGGCATTTTCCACCAGCCTTTGATTGATATTAGTTTCTGAGGATGAACACTCCAGACAAGCCGCTTACACCACTCTCATTCCCCTTTCTATCGATGGCTACAGCACCCTGGGCTTGATCATCAGTTCAGGTGGGTTTCTATCTCGGACCGCGTACAGCTGTCTTGTCTACGCAGCCGCTGACATCTGGCACTTATTTAGGAACGGCGATGTGGAAGATAGTTGGTCACATAACTTCGCATGCTGCGATTGAGTCCTGTCACCAAACACCAGGGGACATGAGATCATCTTGACTGTACATTCTGTCAGACTGCTTTTCGTCCATCTGATGATGTTATCTTCCTAACTGTGTCGTCGTCTACATCTTGCTCACCCGCCTTCAACCGTACCCTCCAGCATGGTTTTTGTGTCTTATGTCTTTTAACATGGCCGAAAATTTTTCACTTATCTCTTTTATTTCGTCCATCAAGCCTCTTTTCATTTTCAGTTTTTACCAGAACATCTATATTTGATTGTCTTTGTTTCCATAAAATACGACATCCATCCATCCATCATGTGCCATGCCGGTAAGCGTGGGCGGTCATGTTCTGCCATCTCACTCGATCAACAGAGTCGTGGATCAGCTCCGTATTTCTGTCTCGACCATGCCACGAGGCCAAGCCATCCAAATACTTGTTTCTAGGTCTTCCCCTTGGTCCGTTCCCCTCGATCTTACCAGTTGTAACCAAGTTCTCCAAATCATTTCTTCTCATAACATGCCCAAAAAATTGTGACAGTCTACGTCTAATGTCTCTGATCAGTTTACGATCTTCATTTGTTTCTTGAAGGACTTGTTCATTGGTCTTTCTGGCTGTCCATGGTATTCTTTGCATTTTCCTCAGAAACCACATTTCTACAGCCATCAGATGTTTTTCAGCCTGGCTGCTCATTGTCCAAGCTTCACATCCATATAAAAGTACAGGTTCTATGTAGCATCTCAACACTCTTTTTCTCGTTTCAATTGACATCTTTTTATTGGTCAGTATGTTTTTCATCTTGCTAAAGGCTACTTTTGCCATGGCGATTCTTGTTCTAATCTCTTCAAGGCATCTCCCATCAGATGTTATTACTGTTCCGAGATAATTGTACCTATTCACTTGTTGAAGAATATTCCCATTTACTTGTATATTACACTGTGGTATTTCGTTCTTCCTAGTGACGACCATAATCTGTGTCTTTTTACAATTTAATTCTAACCCTTGTTGTTCACTGTGCTGTAACAACCGCATCTACTAAATTTTGCAGGTCCTGTTCATTGTCTGCAATCAAGACTGTATCATCTGCATATCTAATGTTATTGATGCATCGTCCCCCAATGTTGATTCCTTCCATATTTTCAATATTTCTGAAAATATTTTCACTGTACAGGGAAAACAGATCTGGAGACATTACACATCCCTGTCTCACACCTCTCTTAATAGGCTGATATTGGCTTACTTCATTATCAACTCTTATGGCAGCTTGTTGTTTCCAATATATGTTTTTTTACAAGTCTAAGGTCTTTCCCATCAATTTGTAGATCTTCAAGCATCCTTATCATGTTGACATGTCTCACTGTATCAAAAGCCTTTGTGTAGTCAATAAAGCAAAGGTGTAGATCTTTGTTTACTTCTATAGAACGTTCGATTACGGTTCTCAGTATATACACAGCATTTACTGTACCCTTGCCTACTACAAACCCACATTGTTCTTCTCCTATTTCAGGTTGTATTTTCCTCCTAATCTCTTTGCATGATAATTCTTAGCAAAATCTTCGTGATGTGACTCATTATACTAATTGTTCGATGTTGATCACATTCCAAGGCTCCTGATTTCTTTGGGATTGCAATAAATACAGAATTACATAACTCATGAGGTATATTTCCAGTATCATATATTGTATTAAGCAGACTGGTAACTTTATCTATTCCATATTCTTCTAAAGCATTAATAATTTCTGTTGTGACGCTGTCTGGACCGGGGGTCTTGCCAGATTTCATATGATTAAGAGCATTCTGAACCTCCATCTTCAAAATTGCTGGCCCTTCATTGTTATTTTGAACAATATATTGTTCGTCTCTGTTATCGTCATAAAGGTTTTTCACGTAATCTGACCATACATGTAAAATCTGATCTTTTTCTATTATGATTCTTCCATCTTTTGTCTTTAGGCAGCCTGCTGATGTACGTGCTCTTTGATTAGTAATCTCCTGACATATTCTTCTGTATATCCACAACTCCAGGGCCTCTATTCGACTTTCTAGTTGCTTGTTCATTGTCCAGGCCTCCTCGCCATTTAGTAGTGTTGAATATACATAGCATTTGATAATTCTCATTTTTAATATGTTGTTAATCTCTCTAGATGTTAATACTGATTTCATGCTGTTGAAAGCATTTTTCACCATTCCTATTATCTTTTTTTTTTATTTCCGTTTCACTTCTGCCATCATCTGTTATTACATATTCAAGATAGGAGAAACTTATTATTGTACCTGGTGTATTTTCCTATTATGTTACATGAACTTTACAGAGGGTGAATACAAAACTTGGACGGGCAATATTTTCAAACACTGCACGGTCATTAAAAATACACCCGATAGTACGCAGCATGTTAGTGCACATGCCTGTAAAGACAATGGTTCCTGGTTCAACCCCCAGTAGAAGCAGAATTGTTGTTTCCGACCAGTACATCTCTGGGGTTGACCCAGCCTCTTAGAAATGTGTAGTAGCCAGTTTTCTGGGAAATGCCTGGAAAGGAAAGTCGACGACAAAAGGAATTGCTACCCCAACTCATATGTCATTGTCTAGAATATGTGAAGGCGCAACCTGTCACACCTCAACTCATGTGTCGTTGTCTAGAATATGTGACGGCGCAACCTGTCACACCCCAACTCATGTGTCGTTGTCTAGAATATGTGAAGGCGCAACCTGTCACACCCCAACTCATGTGTCGTTGTCTAGAATATGTGACGGCGCAACCTGTCACACCCCAACTCATGTGTCCTTGTCTAGAATATGTGACGGCGCAACCTGTCACACCCCAACTCATGTGTCGTTGTCTAGAATATGTGAAGACGCAACCTGTCACACCCCAACTCATGTGTCGTTGTCTAGAATATGTGAAGGCCCAACACTTCACACCCCAACTCATGTGTCCTTGTCTAGAATATGCGACGGCGCAACCTGTCACACCCCAACTCATGTGTCGTTGTCTAGAATATGTGAAGACGCAACCTGTCACACCCCAACTCATGTGTCGTTGTCTAGAATATGTGAAGACGCAACCTGTCACACCCCAACTCATGTGTCGTTGTCTAGAATATGTAAAGACGCAACCTGTCACACCCCAACTCATGTGTCCTTGTCTAGAATATGTGAAGACGCAATCTGTCACACCCCAACTCATGTGTCATTGTCTAGAATATGTGACGGCGCAACCTGTCACACCCCAACTCATGTGTCGTTGTCTAGAATATGTGACGGCGCAACCTGTCACACCCCAACTCATGTGTCGTTGTCTAGAATATGTGACGGCGCAACCTGTCACACCCCAACTCATGTGTCGTTGTCTAGAATATGTGACGGCGCAACCTGTCACACCCCAACTCATGTGTCGTTGTCTAGAATATGTGACGGCGCAACCTGTCACACCCCAACTCATGTGTCCTTGTCTAGAATATGTGACGGCGCAACCTGTCACACCCCAACTCGTGTGTCGTTGTCTAGAATATGTGAAGACGCAACCTGTCACACCCCAACTCATGTGTCGTTGTCTAGAATATGTGAAGACTGTCGTGGAATACTGAGAGTTAATGATTCCCAGATAGACGACTGTATACACCGCCTAACCAGGTAGAAGAAGGGTTAACAAACGAAGCAGTAAGGGTAAACAACAACGGAGTGACCAGGCGCATGTGTTTATAGGTCAAGACACAGAAGGGGCCGGCCAACAGCACAGGTAACCTGTCGCGTGGAAAAATTGGTTTGCGACAAAGGCAGACAGCATTATTGGACAGCATATTGCGGTCTAGGATGTATGAATAACGGAAAAGTTTCAGATCCGTAATTTTCCATTAACGGTGATAATGAAGTAGGGACTTGAGGTGTCAAGCAAGGTCAAGGACTATGCGGCAAAAATGACCTATAAAGAGTGGCAACTCTTTGTGGAAGTTTAGTGTGATTCTTGGGTTTCATGAGACAAAGGATTATGAAAAGGGTGGTGCTGCGTTCAGAAGAACGTTTGTGTATCTATTGTGCATTAGTACTCCCAATTCAGACTAGGATTATTATAAGGTATATTAGAGTATAGTTTTAGCATAGGAATATAGATGTGAGTGAATAGCATTTACCATGGCTTTCTATTAGTGGATAGTTTAGACTTTGGTGAATTCATATGTCTTATGCGGGTGTTCACTTCGGAAGCCTTGTCATTATGGCTGGAGAAGGACACTTGCATAGGTAGTAGTAAGGGGCGGACGCTTATCACTGGATTTGTTATACTTCTCCACAGGTTCCAATCTCCTAGTGAAATCAGAGAAGAGATGAAGAGTACTACACTTGAGCAAACAAAGTACCTACTTAGAACCAAAAAGAACATAGACATGTTTTAAGATGAAGAAATAATCAATTCAAATACAGAACACTGTATGCTCAAATGAATATACCACTAAAACACTTAAAAGGAAAAGATGTTAACCTGTGGCAAGCAGGGATACTTACAACTACATACGTATTGTATGCATAGGGAAGAAAGAATAGACAAGTAACAACAGTGCTAGTAATAAAAGACTAATAGGTAGAACTGTGACGATGTGGTGGTTTTTCGATGTTGGATACTTACCGTCATGAAACAGACTCGGGCGCAGTCATAAACTTACGGGACTTTTATTACGGTATATTGAATCAGTGGGGAACAGTTTTGTTTCATTCAATAACGGATTTACCATCAGACTCAAGCATACGGATCATCCAGGGTGAGCTCTGTCCTGTTTGATGTGCTGTCCTGTGATCTAGAAGAATGAAAGGGCGAGAAGCAACACAGCTGATAGACATTCAGAGTTCATATCTGGCAACCACACTAGAAGAACATACCAACTACATAGACAATATCCATACATACACCAGACATAGTTTTTATTAATAAATCTTTTATCTTATCGTTGAAAGGAACTGTTGTCGGAGTATGTGTTGAGGGAATAATAGAGAGAGAGTGAAAGAAATAGATATATGGAAGGGAAGGACAGAAGAGAGGAGTGTAGACCAAAGTCAGTCAATAATCCCAACAGATAATAAGTTTAAAGATGTGCTTGTTGATTCCAATCTCCTCTCGGGAAAATAACAGGACATAATTGGTGGAGCGAGCGGGATACGTACATACATAATACCCATATGACCTGAAGGCATAACATGGCATATGCATAGAGGGGTACCTGCATATTGGCACAGGCATAGCGGAGTACCTGCATGTTGGGACATACTGATTGGAATAAATATAAGTATATATTGATGACTTTTAATGGAAGGACGTCCATTGGATATGGTGCCATTACATTTATGGTAGAAACATTTCATTAACTGCTGGTGACTTTACAGTGAGAAAGTTCCAGACAGAGTGAATGTGGATAGGTGGTAAGACACATTACATACCTAGTCACACGGTCACACGTCTACATAAGTCTTTATCCTATATCTCCTCTTGTGGATGAGAGAGTGGTTGTGATGTACTGTGTGGTGTTGTAGAGTTATAATATTAGATAGACATAGATAAATGATATAGGTTCTAGGTAGAATATAAGTTTATAGTGAGTACTTCTCTTTACTGCCTTGAGGTGTCTTTACTCAACGTGCTGACTTACCTGCTTTAACTATGGCCACTCCCAAACTAACTACAGCCGAACTGAGGGCAAACGGAGAGGAAATTGGGTTGGCTGGTTCCGAGCTAACTGATTACATACAGAAAGAGAGCGAGAAGTTTCGTCAAGCGGAAAGGGAAGATCGTAAGGCCCAGTTGGAAGCAGAAGAAGCCACAAAGATCAGAGAACATGAATACCGCATGAAAGAGCTAGAACTCAAGACACAAACTAAGGGAGAAATAGATGGAGTGGAAGGAAGTTCTTCGTCACCTGGTGCAAATCACATGAGTGGACATGGTTACCATGCCATGAAGTTTCCCTTAGCTGTCTACGATCAGTCTAAGGAACGCTTTGACCAGTACGCATCTCGCTTTGAAGCAATGTCAGTCGCTATGGGGCTGGATAGGAGCAGGTGGGCTCTTAAATTATCCCAGGGATTAATAGGTTCGGGATTCGACGTGTACACACGCTTACCACCAGGACAGGAAAATAATTACCAGGAATTAAAAGCCGCTTTGATGAAACATTTTGACATCACAGCACAAACGTATAGGAAGAAGTTTAGATCGTCTAGAAGAGAGCCGGGAGAGCTATTCGCCGCCTACAGTTTAAGGCTTAAATCCTATCTCCAGAAATGGATGGACTTGGCAGAATTCAAGAGGGATTATGAGAGTCTCGAAGAGATGATGGTGGTCGACCAGATGCGAAAGCAAATGTCGAAACCTCTCAGAACCTTCTTGGGAGAACAAGGGGCGGAACGGATTGATGTTGTGAATAAGTTGGCGGAAAGGATTCGTGGAAGGTACATGGTGAAACTGAGGAACTAAGTACACAAACCAAAGGTCAGGAGAAACCAGAGAAAAAGAAACCTAAAAACTGGGAAGGAGAAAAAGTGGAACCTTATATAAAGCACACAGAGGAGAGTTCAGAGAAGGTGAAGGTAGGAAACCAGAGCACCTCGAATTCTCAAGCGAAACGACAGTGGTCTGAGAAGTGGTGTTCATTTTGCAAGGACGGCCTCTCACAACACCAAAGACTGCAGATCGAAACCTAAAAGTTCTTACTTCGCAGCATGCAAAGTGATTCCTACATCGGTGATCACAGACAAGGCTGAGGTCGGCGAAGGAGAAAGGAACAAAAAGGACACAGGGAAACCTAGGAAGGGAACAGGAGTGCACTACACTGCCAGTCGATAACACATAATACTGTGGACTGCAGATGCAAGGCAAACGACGCCAATTGCATAACCAACCTCGAGGAATTAAAAGAGGAAGGCAAGGGAAACGGTCAAGGAGATGAAAGACACTCAGGACCAAGAGAGACCACCTGTGGTTGAACTGATTGAAGTAAATGGCCAACAGGTTGCTTGTCTCTACGATACCGGTTTGGATGGGGAAGCGGTGGTGGACGCCAGCTTGGTAAGCCCAGACCAACTTACAGGGGAGACCATAGAAATACAGCCGGCAATGAGGAGTGCTGTTACCATGACGCTGCCAATCGCCAAGGTGGAGATTAAATCCAGGTACGTCACGGGCATTATTCCAGCTGCTGTATTATCTGACTCCTTATTTCCCATGATCATTGGTACGAAATATGTCTTTTTGGGAATGCCCAAACAGCCAACCCACAAGGGAACAGTAGTCAGTGGATCTCAAGGGAAGGAAAAGAGAGGCAGAGACACTATGCGACAACTCAGGGATAGGAGAATTGCATACTGCCCAGAGGAAGGATACTACGTTGCGTCCTTGTTACAGGAAGCTGCAAAGAAGTGCTGAGCTACCAGAACGGGGACAGTACTTTCTGAAGAATCAACTACTCTATCGGAGAGCTGGGAGGGGAGATAACCTGCACGAGCAGTGGGTGGTTCCAGAGACCCACCGTCCTCACATTCTTCAGAGTGGACACATCATAGGCGAGAATCGACATATGGGTGTCAGAGAGACCTTGCAGCAAATATCCGGCCATTATTGCTGGCCAGGAATGACCGGAGATGTACGCCGGTGGGTGAAGTCTTGTTCGGAGTGCCAGAGTCGCACCACCCAACAAGCGGACTAAGAGGAAACTAGCTCTTAAAGTGGAAGACAAAGTGGAAGTGTGGAGTCCAGCAGAAGACCAATATACTCCAAGTAGGATGGAAAGGACCTTATCCTGTGGAAAAGGTGGTGTCCAAGAACATCTACAAAATATGGATCGGGGAAGAGAAGAAAAATCTCCCTAGACATCTCATTAGGAAATATGAAGAGAGATCCGGGAGCAAAGCTTCGCACTTTATGGTGATGGCAGCCATTGGGACAAAGGTTACCAGTCCAGACGAAGACCAGAGATCGCCAGTACAACATAGGAGGGCCTATGGGACAGTACGTGATAGGTCAGATTTACCCAACGACAGGAGGAGGGAAATCACAAGTCAGGGAAAGGACAGGAGTGAAAGTTTCACCGGTAACCAAGTTCAGAAGGGGTGGGTAACGTCGGAGAAAAGCGAGAATTACCCAGGACTCCAACCGAAGATTGGCTGACCAGATACAATATCGCCCAAGATGGTCCTGGAAGCAAAAGTCCAGGAGGTTTGGGAAAGACGACTCGGTCCGACGAGGACGAGGCGGAACATCCCCAGAGGAAAAGCCGGGAGAAACCAAGAGGACATGGAAGCAGTATTACAATCAGGATGGGACAATCCGTCTGTATTGTGAGCCGTCGCTGACGCAAGTCGAAAGTAGGTCGACTGAACGTACAGGAGCGAGGAGCCAACACTAGTTTCAGTCGTGAGTAGTATATTAGGGTGTCAATTAGAGCGCCTACTGGATAATGAGGTGAGCCATGTGAGGATCCCAATCATATCATTCAACACGTGATGTTCATAGCTACTTCGCAGAAGCTCAACGCACGGTGGATGTGATGGACGTTGTTGCTGCAACTGGACTTCACAGTGGAATACATCCTTGGTAAGGAGAATGTATGAGCAGATTTCTTATCCAGACATCCAGCTCCGGAGGAAGAAGACTAGGGTTGTGGATCATGGGAATCAAACCTACAGTGAGAAAGATTCGACGCGGTCTAATCTCTTAAGAGGGGGCCTATGTCGTGGAATACTGAGAGTTAATGATTCCCAGATAGACGACTGTATACACCGACTAACCAGGTAGAAGAAGGGTTAACAAACGAAGCAGTAAGGGTAAACAACAACGGAGTGACCAGGCGCATGTGTTTATAGGTCAAGACACAGAAGGGGCCGGCCAACAGCACAGGTAACCTGTCGCGTGGAAAAATTGGTTTGCGACAAAGGCAGACAGCATTATTGGACAGCATATTGCGGTCTGGATGTATGAATAACGGAAAAGTTTCAGATCCGTAATTTTCCACTAACGGTGATAATGAAGTAGGGACTTGAGGTGTCAAGCAAGGTCAAGGACTATGCGGCAAAAATGACCTATAAAGAGTGGCAACTCTTTGTGGAAGTTTAGTGTGATTCTTGGGTTTCATGAGACAAAGGATTATGAAAAGGGTGGTGCTGCGTTCAGAAGAACGTTTGTGTATCTATTGTGCATTAGTACTCCCAATTCAGACTAGGATTATTATAAGGTATATTAGAGTATAGTTTTAGCATAGGAATATAGATGTGAGTGAATAGCATTTACCATGGCTTTCTATTAGTGGATAGTTTAGACTTTGGTGAATTCATATGTCTTATGCTGGGTGTTCACTTCGGAAGCCTTGTCATTATGGCTGGAGAAGGACACTTGCATAAGTAGTAGTAAGGGGCGGACGCTTATCACTGGATCTGTTATACTTCTCCACAGGTTCCAATCTCCTAGTGAAAGCAGAGAAGAGATGAAGAGTACTACACTTGAGACAAATAAAGTACCTTAATTAGAACCAAACAGAACATAGGACATGTTTTAAGATGAAGAAATAATAAAGTTAATCAAATACAGAACACTGTATGCTCAAACTGAATATACCACTAAAACCCTTAAAAGGAAAAGATGTTAACCTGTGGCAAGCAGGGATACTTACAACTACATACGTATTGTATGCATAAGGAAGAAAGAATAGACAAGTAAAACAGTGCTAGTAATAAAAGACTAATAGGAAGAACTGTGACGATGTGGTGGTTTTTCGATGTTGGATACTTACCGTCATGAAACAGACTCGGGCGCAGTCATAAACTTACGGGACTTTTATTACGGTACATTGAATCAGTGGGGAACAGTTTTGTTTCATTCAATAACGGATTTACCATCAGACTCAAGCATACGGATCATCCAGGGTGAGCTCTGTCCTGTTTGATGTGCTGTCCTGTGATCTTGAAGAATGAAAGGGCGAGAAGCAACACAGCTGATAGACATTCAGAGTTCATATCTGGCAACCACACTAGAAGAACATACCAACTACATAGACAATATCCATACATACACCAGACATAGTTTTTATTAATAAATCTTTTATCTTATCGTTGAAAGGAACTGTTGTCGGAGTATGTGTTGAGGGAATAATAGAGAGAGTGAAAGAAATAGATATATGGAAGGGAAGACAGAAGAGAGGAGTGTAGACCAAAGTCAGTCAATAATCCCAACAGATAATAAGTTTAAAGATGTGCTTGTTGATTCCAATCTCCTCTCGGGAAAATAACAGGACAAAGACGCAACCTGTCACACCCCATCTCATGTGTCGTTGTCTAGAATATGTGAAGACGCAACCTGTCACACCCCAACTCATGTGTCGTTGTCTAGAATATGTGAAGGCCCAACACTTCACACCCCAACTCATGTGTCCTTGTCTAGAATATGTGACGGCGCAACCTGTCACACCCCAACTCATGTGTCGTTGTCTAGAATATGTGAAGACGCAACCTGTCACACCCCAACTCATGTGTCGTTGTCTAGAATATGTGAAGACGCAACCTGTCACACCCCAACTCATGTGTCGTTGTCTAGAATATGTGAAGACGCAACCTGTCACACCCCAACTCATGTGTCCTTGTCTAGAATATGTGAAGACGCAACCTGTCACACCCCAACTCATGTGTCGTTGTCTAGAATATGTGACGGCGCAAAATGTCACACCCCAACTCATGTGTCGTTGTCTAGAATATGTGACGGCGCAACCTGTCACACCCCAACTCATGTGTCGTTGTCTAGAATATGTGACGGCGCAACCTGTCACACCCCAACTCATGTGTCGTTGTCTAGAATATGTGAAGGCGCAACACTTCACACACCAACTCATGTGTCCTTGTCTAGAATATGTGAACGCGCAACCTGTCACACCCCAACTCATGTGTCGTTGTCTAGAATATGTGAAGACGCAACCTGTCACACCCCAACTCATGTGTCGTTGTCTAGAATATGTGACGGCGCAACCTGTCACACCCCAACTCATGTGTCGTTGTCTAGAATATGTGAAGGCGCAACACTTCACACCCCAACTCATGTGTCCTTGGCTAGAATATGTGAAGGCGCAACCTGTCACACCCCAACTCATGTGTCGTTGTCTAGAATATGTGACGGCGCAACCTGTCACACCCCAACTCATGTGTCGTTGTCTAGAATATGTAAAGGCGCAACCTCTCACACCCCAACTCATGTGTCGTTGTCTAGAATATGTGACGGCGCAACCTGTCACACCCCAGCTCATGTGTCGTTGTCTAGAATATGTGAAGACGCAACCTGTCACACCCCAACTCATGTGTCGTTGTCTAGAATATGTGAAGACGCAACCTGTCACACCCCAACTCATGTGTCGTTGTCTAGAATATGTGAAGACGCAACCTGTCACACCCCAACTCATGTGTCCTTGTCTAGAATATGTGACGGCGCAACCTGTCACACCCCAACTCATGTGTCGTTGTCTAGAATATGTGAAGACGCAACCTGTCACACCCCAACTCATGTGTCGTTGTCTAGAATATGTGAAGACGCACCTGTCACACCCCAACTCATGTGTCGTTGTCTAGAATATGTGAAGACGCAACCTGTCACACCCCAACTCATGTGTCCTTGTCTAGAATATGTGAAGACGCAACCTGTCACACCCCAACTCATGTGTCCTTGTCTAGAATATGTGACGGCGCAACCTGTCACACCCCAACTCATGTGTCGTTGTCTAGAATATGTGAAGACGCAACCTGTCACACCCCAACTCATGTGTCGTTGTCTAGAATATGTGAAGACGCAACCTGTCACACCCCAACTCATGTGTCGTTGTCTAGAATATGTGAAGGCGCAACACTTCACACCCCAACTCATGTGTCCTTGTCTAGAATATGTGAACGCGCAACCTGTCACACACCCACCCACCCACCCACCACCCACCCACCCACCCACCCACCCACCCACCCACCCACCCACCCACCCACCCACCCACCCACCCACCCACACACACACACACACACACACACACACACACACATACATACATACAAAGATTTATATATATATAGATCAAATAAATGGATGGCAATATCACCATTTTTATGAACGACCTGAATGCCAAGATAGGGTTGAACTGGTAAGTAGTAGTGCACTGCTAATTAGTATTCATGCCTATCAGCCTAGCATGCTTTTTTCCCTCCACTGTGGTGATTTTTTTATCGACATTTCCATCCAGGTGGATCCCGCCTAAAATGGGAATCAGAAAATGTTTGGGGAAGTAAAGGTAGTCAAGACGTGATATATACTGACATCATTCAACTGCTGATTGGCCTTTAAAAATATGGTGACAGTACCATTTATCCAAGACGCCTAGCGGTGTGGAAGCAGGTCCTTAATTTTACTACTTAATCTAACAGCAGTATAGGGCAAGCAAAGGCTGCATTTCAGAAAATGAGGATTATCTTATGCAATATGTCACTATCACTGAATGTAAGAAAGAGAGTACTGAAGTGCTATATACAACCTGTTTTGCTGTATGGCTGTGAATCTTGGAATGTAAAGGAACAAAGCAGGTAGAGATTGGAAGCAACAGAGATGTGGTTCCTGAGACGACTGTTGCGAATTCTTTGGACTGCCAAAGCAGACTGCCTGAAAGAGGCTAATGAAATTAGAACATTATATACAAAAATAAGAAAGAGGCAAACAGCTTTTTTGGTCATTGGAGAACATCGCGACAACTGGAAAGATCGAGAGGAAGAGAGGCAGAGGCAGACCAAGAGAAATGATGCTCGGTGGATTGAGATGGTGGCATGGAGGTATATCAACAGCGGAGTTGATCCAGAAAACCAAAGACCCAGATATGTGGAGAGTCATGAATTCCTATGCCAGCCCGCATGGCACTTGATGATGATGATGATGATGATGATGATCTAATTAAAATTTATTTCTGAGTGAAGTTTTCTTCAGCCTGGTCCTTAATGACTTCTCATTTCTATTTAGAAATTCTATGGAGCAATAAATGTTTGTGGGCCCGGAGGGCCCTCACTGTCGTCAGCACTACAAGATATGGATATACACTCCAACGACAGTGAGGGCCCTCCGGGCTCACAAACATTTATTGTATCCATCGATCGGTCTTGCAGACGACGATACACTCAAACGTAAGAGATTGACAACACATCGCCCCGGAAATGATCTTATGAGGCCCTGTAAGGGTTGCATTTTACACTACATAATTTGAGGCCATCGTTCGGAGGAGCGTCGAGTCTTCTATCTATTACTATTACTGGCACTCTTCCGAATAACGGTCCTAAATGGGGACATAACTCTGTAGTGTAAAAAGCATACCTTACAGGACCTCATTAGGTGATATAATTTTTAAAAAAAATATTAAACACTACGAACTTAAATACAGAACTGAGAAAATAGAATTATGTACCAATAATATTTCACAGTGGAAATTGTGTCATAAAAGTTGTAAATACTGTCCGAAAGCATGTTTCTTGTGAAAAATTGTACATATCCGAACGAGCTTGAATGTGTTGTCGATCACTTTCACTTCAGTGTGTTGGAGGACTGCTAGACCGATCGATGGATGCAATAAATGTTTCCTGGGCCCGGAGGGCCATGACTGACGTTGGAGTGTATATCTATTTCCACATATAACTGATACTAATACTATCAGTATATTTATTATATTTACTGATAAGTATACATACACTCTGATGACAGTCAGGGCTCTCCGGGCCCAGGAAACATTTATTGCATCCATTGATCGGTCTAGCAGTCCATGTCACATTGAACCGGAAGTGATCGACAACATCAACTAATGAGGCCATGTAAGGGATACTTTTTACACTACAGTTATGTCCCCATTTAGGACCGCTATTCATAGCTTGATGATGATGATTCGGAAGAGTGCCCTATTAGTATTACTACTAATAGTACTAATACTAATTACTATATTGTTATTTTAATATTACTTCTAACTTGACTTCTCAGAGTTCTGCTAAGTTCATCTGAAACATTTTTTTTTTTTACATAACCGCTGGATTTCTATTTTTACACATACATTTTCAACATGACACATAGTTTTACAACAGTAGAAACAACTACAGATATATGTCAACAAAATCCCTTACAGCCATTTTAAGACCACAGCTACTTGAGTTACGCTAGTGATGGAATGAAGAAACCAACGACTTTTCCATTCTATGTTGACAAGGCGAAGATTGACAAGAGTAACTTCCCCTAATTAAACGTGGCTCCGTCGTCGGTAATGTTCGGGACAAGTTTGGGATATGTTTTCAAATGCCCAGCAGTTCTTAACAGATTTTTTTTAAAATTTTATTTGCATATCCTTTTTTTTTTTTACAGGACATCGCTGTCAACACCAGCATTTTACTGCTGTTGTTGATGTCTTGGCAAGTTTACGTTCAGTAGTTTGCCATTGCTTTCTGAACGACCGACTCCCATATCAACTCGTTTAAACCCAGCGCAACGCGGTCTGCTGCCAATCGGTCGCCACTGTTTCGAACGAGAGAAGATGGGGTTGACACACCCACAGTAGGCCTATATCCATCATCCATGCTGTCTCTAGTATGCGCTTGTCCATGATTTCCACTATAGGATATTCACTCACGAAGAGCAAGAGAAAACCTGGGTGTTACGCAATAGTACCACATAATCTTGATTCGTTGTGTGTGCCAACTCATATCATGTGTATATTCAACCCCAATAACACAGTGCAGTGGGGGATTTGATCCTACAATACGTAGTAGTTTAGATGAAGCCTCGCGGTTTTAGATCTCATAATTCCGCATATCCTAGATGGCATATCACATGTGCTAAACTGAACCCCCCCCCCCCCCCCCCCCCCCCCCCCCCCCCCCCCCCCCCTTTTCTCATATATATATATATATATAGAGAGAGAGAGAGACAGACAGTCAGACAGACAGAGACAGACAGACAGAGAAAGTACTATATGGTTGTGTTGATATGTGTATGTATGTGCTCTTACGCATATCAGTCCACTTAGACTTTAGTATTCCCGAGGTACACACATAAAGGAGCACAAAAGAATGAGTTTCGTTATTATCACAACTGTATAGGTGCACACATTATTGCTCTTTGACATTCACCTTCTATGGCCTACCCTTTACTTGCACTGACTCATGCATTGTATTGCCATCCACTGGGGCATTCCTTCTTGGTTTTTACTCTAGGCTCACCATCATATCTCCATTGCTTCCAGTTTCCCGCATTACCTGCCTCCCTTTTTTTCATATACCACTTCTACTCCTGGGAACGTCAGTGAACTAATAATATCTCCTACCCCGGTCCCCATGACACCACTGACCCCCACGGTTGTTTATATGAGTATCAATGTGAAGAGTCATGTTAGTATCACAGCCAGGTATTCTGAGATAAGTAACAGACTCTTTCCCCCCCCCCCCCCCCCCCCAGACGAATATCAGACGCTTTTGTGTAATGTATGAAGCAAAATAGGCATCTGTTGTTACGTCAATGTTTTTCTATAGAGTTCCTGTGAATGAATGTATAAGGCACTGGCTGTGCCCTTCATCTACAAATCCACATTGTTAATCAATAATTCTAAGTTTAATCGTGTTTTGTTTATTATTATTCCCACATTTATTATCAGTAAATGCTTTGTCGTGTGACTTGTAAGACTTATTCCAGAATCCCTATCCTATATCATTTCTGTTCTTGATCGTCAACTTTAACAGTAGCCTAGCTGGCTGCATGACTATCAGCTTCCTCATTTATATTAATATCCGCATGGCCGACACAAAAACAAACCTGAATTTTATCAGCCTTAATCTCCCCAGAGACTCCACCCCATGTGTTCAAGCTCATCCCTGCTCGATCTTTTGAGCATATTTGCCGATTCACCGAAAAAACATACCTTGGGAACGTCTGTGTCACAAGCCACGCTATAGCTCTATAGTCTGTCCAGAAATGAATGCCTTCATTCACGATCAATTATTTTGAAATCTGTCTGTTGCATCGTTATGACATTTTTCCTGCCGTCTTATATTTACCCCCACCCAAGGAATATGTCTTTGATAGGTCCTAAAAGCAACTTAAATCATGGAAAGCGGCGACATTTCTTTGATGTTTTGGTGAAAAACTAGTGATTTCTCGCTAACAAACTTGTTTTACAGTAATGCCCCGTTTCCACTACCCGAGGCTCTTGTCATAAGGCCAAATCCCATGTCCCACGAGAAATTTAACTATTCAACGCTGATGTTTCCGTGTGAAGACGTAATACATTTAATAATGTGCACTTCATCTCTGACCCTTAAATTATATACCACATATAAACAAACTTTGAAATCTGCTGTACAACCTCCAGAACAAAAAATGTTTTGTTGGGAGGACATAATGATAAGGTTATATACTAAATCTCATAATTTTCCCGTAGTTGGTTACTGCGATATGGAATTTTATTTTGGGGGCAGAAAAAAGTAAACAGACTATATTTTACTGACATGAATCTTTAGTCAGGCTACTACGACTGGTGCTAGTTGTCACGAGAAAATCGAAAATCACCGCATCTTCCTTCACTGTTCTTCTTCCGGTCTGAACCGTAAAAGCAAAAGCCAAAGAAACCCTCATGCGTCGAACAACAGACCCTCCGCGTAGAAGAATTCTTCAGAAGAATTATCAAAAATCAGTCTGAACGGTACTTTTGCTTTCTTTCACCCCAAACAAACTTTGCCAGCTATATTTAGAGTCACCAGCTATATTTAGCGCCGACGGTGATCTCCTCTGTGTTCCGGGGAGTGCGTTTCAATTGCCCCACACCACAGTGTTGTTTCTTTGGGGGGGGCAACCGTTTTTGTGTGAGTGTCTGTCTCCCTTCGATCCCCCATTTTCATCGGCCTGCAATCACTTTCCGGTTAGGGTTAGGGGGGGTTTAGGAACCGGAAAATGAAAGATAGCGCACCCCCGCCGCCGCATAGAATTGCGCACCGAGCTAAGGGGCAACACACGGAAACCCCCCAGATGTCCGGCGCAACACAGGGAACCTTGGATGTGACGTCATACCCTGGGGTTCCTTTTGTTGGGGGGGGGGGGGGGGAAAGAAAGCAAAAGTACCGACTGAACTTCTGCATCCACAGTTACCGTCTCCCCCCCCCCCCCCTCTCTCTCTCCTCCTTTCTTTTTACACCCCCTGTCCAGCCTATGCTAGCAGCAATATATTTTCAATATTAACACTTTTGTTAGTTGGGGGTAATGAGAATGTATGTTTTCAGGTCTCTATGATATACTCGACTGTCTCAGCGGCGAAGGGGGTTTCGAGAGCAGTTTTTAATCCCCTATACCCCCTTTTGAAACAGCTGTGGGTTATTTTGGGAGCAGACCGCTTTACGTTTGGGTTTTTTTTGAAATGGTATGGGTGCCGCTCGTTAAAAAAGCAATGGAAACTACTAAACGTAACTTGCCCAGTAATACGAACAGCCAAAAAAAAAACGGGGTTGATTGATACGTTCTGTAAAGGATGTGCAACAACTTTAATAATGATATAGTACATCCCCTCATATCCCCCTAGCATTCG
>JACEFZ010016672.1:0-17730 GCA_014155875.1 Cepaea nemoralis
ATACCGCAAAATTGCATACTACCGTGATAGAATGTTCATATGGCATCTGCAATTATCAGACAGCGTACCTGTTTATCAGTCTATCTGCAACATTAACAACAATAAGTGACTAATTTATATCTAAACAATTGTTTCTCTACATGTGGCGTTTCAGAATTAAGCCACAGTCATTATACTGCAATATCATATTTATACATTATAATATTCTCACTTAACTTATTTATTCACAACAACAACAACAACAACAAATACACACACATATATATATATATATATATATATATATATATATATATATATATATATATATATATATATATATATATATATATATATATATATATATATATATATATATATATATTATTTACACAATATGTTTATAATCGACTGAGTAAATCAGCTAAATTATTTTCACTTCCTGAAATATGAGCGACAGTGAAATCAAAATCCTGCAACAATAAAGCTCCTCTGTGAATACGAGCGTTCTTAGGAATTAAAGATTTTTAAAGGCATATTATCTGAGATGACTAAAAACTTTCTTCCTAAAAGATATTTAGCAAATTTCTGAACTGCCTCTACAACAGGGAGTGCCTCAAGTTCTGTAACCGCATACCGTCTCTGAGTCTGATTCAATTTTCTAATAGAATATAAAACTGGATGAAGTAACCCATTATATTCCTGTAACAAGATAGCAGAAATCGCGTAAGAACTGGCATCTGTCTGTACCACGAAGTCCTTCGATAAATCAGGAATTCTAATAATTGGTGGAGAACTAAATAACGACTTTATGTCCTAAAGAATTTTCTCATGTTCCTCCAACCATTGGATTTTATTTGGCTGTTCTTTCTTAAGAAATTCTGACAATTTAGCAGTCATTTCAGCAAAATTCCTTATAAATTTCTGATAGTAATTAATAAGACCCAGAATTGTTCTGACCTCTTTTTTAGTATTAGGCGAACTAATGTTGAGAATTTTAGTAACAATGTTTGGATCAGTGTACAGAAAACCTTTTGAAATTCTATGTCCCAAGAATTGAATTTCTTGGAATGCATTTTCAGTTTTGCTAGGTTTTACAGTAAGACCAAACATCTAATACGACAAAATATTTGCCTAAGAATGTACGCATGATGTACTGTCTCAGTAGTATGGACACAGATGTCGTCCATGTAAGATGGTATGTCTGTAATGTCCCTAAGTAGTAGACGCATCATACGTGTGAATGATGAAGGAGAGTTCTGCAGACCAAAAGGAAGATATAAAAACTCATATAATCCTAATGGCGTCGCAAAGGCGGTAATGTGTATTGAATATTCCGCCATTGGTATCTGGTATCTGGTACTTTGTTATTTGGTATTGGCAGATATGATTTAGAAAACTATATAGATTTCGCCATGCCCGCTATTAACTAGTCTATTTGGGGCATAGGTTCTGGATCAAGATATTCATTTATACCCATATACGAAAAAAATTATGATCATGAATATGAACACGACAATGATATGAACACCGTAGACAACACTGTATACAAAAATTTATGACGACAATATAAACACAACATCGGTGCATCGTTGCATGTTAATATGGTAATTCCTCGTTTTATCACTAATTTTCTCTATGCACTTGCAAACCATCCACAGTAGTTTGTAATGCATGTTTTAATTCCTTTTTTTTTCTCTCTTTTTTTCTTTCAAACCTGTAGTGTCTCCTTTCTGCACTCATGCCAATATGTGTACATTGCAACCTTGTTGCCTTGAAGCATCTTATCGCCTACACTCGCGTGTATACTGTGTAACGCATCCGTTGCAATGAGGTATGTTTGGTGAACCGGTACCAACGGCAAGCCAAGTAACCAGAGTAAGCAAAGAGAAGCGTAGTTTGATTATTGCAATGTTCTTTACTCTCATTCAACCAGTTCATACACATCTTTCTGGTTTGTGTACCTATTTTACTGACCTGCGAGTGAATGTTTGTAATGGTGCAAGACATCTCTTTCATTAATTGTGAATACATGCTTGTGTCATGGGAGCTTTCGTCCGTCAATGAATTTGGAGCTGTCTGTCATCCGAGCCATGACAGTAAGAACCATGACCCCTGGCATCTTAGACGATCTAAACGAGATTGTGAATGCTCGCAAAACTGCAGTGATAAACAACGAACTACTAAGACTGGGGATAGACATTGTTGCCCTGCAAGAGACCAGACTCCAAGAATCTGGAAGCATCAAGGAGAGGGACTTCACTTTCTACTGGCATGGCAAGCCATGCGGAAAGACCAGGTAGCATGGAGTTGGTTTCGCTATCAGAAACAAGCTGCTTAATTCCATCATAGCATCAAGTGATGGCACTGAAAGAATACTGAAGCTCCAACTCCAGACAGAGGCAGGCCCAGTTAGTATTATAAGCGTTTACGCCCCAACACTAACTGCAGCAGCAGAATCTAAAGACAAGTTCTATGACGACCTTAGCAAAGAAGTCAGTGAAACACCAGAGAAACAACATCTTTTTATCCTGGGGGATTTCAATGCCAGGGTTGGCTCCGACCACAAATCTTGTCCTTCATGTCTATGACAGTTTGGCGTTGGGAAGATTAATGACAATGGACAACGTCTCGTGGAATTATGCGTGACCAACACCTTCTTTGACACGAAACCTCAACACGATGTGTCATTGAGGCACCCCAGATCAAAGAACTGGCAATAACTCGACCTGGTGCTCACTAAACGCAGCAATTTCCGCAATGTAAGGCTGACTCGCAGCTACCATGGTGCTGACTGCGACACCGACCATTTACTCGTCTCCAGCAAGGTGAAGATAAAGCCCAAGAGAATCTACAGAAGCAGAACAGAAGGAAGACCACGCATTGACACAAGCGGCCCCCAAAACAAAGAGAAGGTCAACAAATTCATGTAGGCTTTAGCGGATACTCTGCCTCGCCCCACAAACGGAAATTTCACCGAGAGATGGAGTCATTTTCGCGACACCATCTACAATACAGCACTATCAACATTTGGCAAGAAGCAAACTAAGTCAACCGACTGGTTTGAAGCACACTCTGAAGAGATGCTCCCAGTCCTGGATATAAAGAAACATGCATTCTCAATGTATAAAACATCACCTTCAGAGAAAACATTGCAGGCATTGCGAACGGCCAGAAATAGAGTACAACAGATGGCAAGAAGATGTGCAAACAGGTACTAGCTACAGCTCTCTGCTCAAATTCAAACTTGTGCAGGCACTGGAAATATAAGAGGATTGTACGAGGGCATCAAGCAAGCTGTCGATCCATCAAAAAATAAGATGGCCCCTTTACGATCAACTGAGGGTATAATCATTAAAGATCGAGCGAAACAAATGGATCGCTGGGTAGGACACTACTCAGAGCTATACTCAGTGGATAACACTGCCAGTGAAGAAGCTCTGGAAGCCATCGATCAACAGTCCGCCATGCATGCCCTGGATAACGAACCATGCCTCACAGAAATCAGCGTAGCACTAGACTCTCTCAAATCCGACAAGGCACCTGGAAAAGATAGTATTCCACCTGAAATTTTAAAATGTAGCAAGGAAACAATCATCCCACAACTGTATGCAATATTTCAGCTCTGTTGGAAAGAAAAATCAGTACCACAAGATATGAAAGACGCAAACGTCGTTACCCTTTATAAAAACAAAGGCGACAGAAGCGACTGCAACAACTATCGCGGCATTTCCCTACTCAGCATTACAGGCAAGATTTTTGCCAGAGTAATCCTTAAAAGAGTACACATTTTTGCTGAAAGCATCTATCCCGAATCGCAGTGCGGATTTAGACCCAACATGTCCACCATCGATATGATTTTCTCACTCCGGCAGCTCCAAGAGAAGTGCAGAGAACAGAGGAAGCCATTATATATTGCCTTCATCGACCTCACAAAGGCATTTGGCCTCGTGAGCAGAAGCGGCCTTTTTAAGGTCCTTGAAAAGGTTGATGTCCACCCACCCTTCTTAGTCTCGTGAAATCATTCCACGAAAACATGCAGGGGACCATTTTATTTGACGGCTCAACATCCCAGTCATTCAGCATCAGTAGCGGAGGAAAGCAGAGCTGCGTGCTTGCTCCTACACTCTTTGGTATCTTCTTCGCCGTTCTTTTAAGGCAGGCATTTGGGACTGCCACTGAAGGCATATACCTCCACACAAGATCTGATGGCAAAATTTTTAACACATAAAGACTCAAGGCAAAGACCAAAATAAGATCAAGATGCGTAAGAGAACTACTTTTTGCAGATGATGCAGCACTGACTACACATACAGCAGAAGATCTCCAAAGGATCATAGATCGTTTTGCAGCCGCCTGCAAAGACTTTGGGCTCACCATTAGCCTAAATAAAACACAGGTGATGGAACAAGATGATGGTGCGCCTCCGTCAATCAAAATTTCGAATTACGAATTGAAGGTCGTCCACGAGTTGATGTATTTGGGGTCGACAATATCAGATAATCTTTCATTAGAGACATAAATCGACAGACGTATTGGAAAGGCAGCCACAACATTTTCTAGACTAGCTAAAAGAGTTTGGAGAATAATAGACTAACAGAGCGTACAAAAGCTCAAGTATATAAAGCTTGTGTTGTTAGAACACTACTCTATGGGTCTGAATCCTGGACCCTGTACTCAAGACAGGAAAGGAAGTTGAATTCCTTCCATATGAGATGTCTGAGACGTATCCTGGGCATAAAATGGAAAGAACACATAACAAACAAAGATGTGCTTGAAAGAGCAGACATTACCACAGTGAACACCCTCCTCAAGCAGAGACGCCTCCGGTGGCTGGGCAACGTATCTCGAATGGAGGATGAACGTATTCCCAAAGATCTCCTATACGGAGAACTAGCCACAGGAAAGAGGCCAACCGGAAGACCCCAAATGCGATATAGGGATGTATGTAAACACGATATGAAAACCCTTGGAATAGATCCAGACACGTGGGAAAGAGTTGCAACAGACAGATGCTCCCGGAGAAGAGATGTACGAAACGGACTGGTGCTCTTTGAGCACAATCTGATCCAACAAACTGAGGATAGACGACACAGGCTTAAAACGCAGTCACTTACTGCGGGACTTGCCTCGTCTTACAGATGCGGAAACTGTGACAGGGATTGTCACTCTCGCATTGGACTATACAGTCACCAGCGGTGCTACCAGGTACCTCCCCTCTCATGTTCATATTACCATTTTGAATGCCAACTGATGTTATAATTTATAACATGAACACATGTACATCACTGTAGAGTGGGTGAGAGAAATAGAGAGTATGAGTGTGAGAGAGAGAGAGAGAGAGAGAGAGAGAGAGAGAGAGAGAGAGAGAGAGAGAGAGAGAGAGAGAGAGAGAGAGAGAGAGAGTTGAATTGCATCACTAATTTTTAAGTTACAAAATGTATATGTACAATTTTTCTCAATTTTCTTTACAATTTTACGACAATGCTCACGACAATCGTCACTGTATGTGTGTGTAAAGTGTGGGAGTTTGATCATAATAGTAGGTTGGGGGATGGGGGGATGTGTGTGTGTGTGTGGGTGGGCGGGGTGGGATTGTGTGGGTGGGTGGGGGATTTGTGTGTGGATATGTGAGGGATAGATGGGTTGGCGGGAGGAGATGTGTGTGTGGGTGGGGATGTGTGTTTGGCTAGGTGGTTGTGGGTGAGTGGGTGGTGGAGGATATGTTGGTGGATGATTGATGGTGGGTTATGGGATGGGTGGGGGTATATGTATGGGTGGGGAGATGTGGGTGTGGGGATATGTGGTGGGTGGGAGATGTGTGCAGGTGGGGGTGGTTGTGGGTTTGGGGATGTGGGTGAGGGCTGTGTCTGGGTGTGGGATGTTTGGGTGGATGGGTGGGGAGTGTGTGTGGGTGAGATATGTGTGGGGGATGTATGTGGGTTGGGGAGGGGTGCATGATGGGTGTGGGTGATGGATTTGGAGATGTGTGTGTGGGTGGGGGATATGTCTGGCTGGGTGGGGGTGTGTGGCTGGATGAATGATGTATGTGTGGGTAGTGAGGGTGATTGTAGTTGGGGGATGTGTGTATGGGTAGGAGAACGAACGAACGAACGAACGAACGAACAGACTTTATTTTCAAAGGGTAACAAATTGGGCACGCAGGCCCGTCTTACATTCGGCCCTTCCATTCACTCATCTTTCTTTCATCAACAGTGCATAGGAAAAAACATCGTCACATGAATTTTGTAAACATAAACAATGCATATTACTATGTTATGAGACCATCCACCACCCACCCACACATCCCCCATTCACTCCTACTCCCCCACCCAACCACACACATAACCCACAACACATACATTCCCCCACCCATCCACCACATCCCTACACCTACACATCTCCCCACCCACACACACCACACATCCCAACCACCCACACCCCAAGCACACATACATTCAATAACCCACACATCCCCCACCTACACACATCTCCCCACCCACTCACATATCCTCTACCCGTCCCATTACCCACCAACAATCACTCACCCACATATCCTCCACCACCCACACACCTCCACCCACTCAGCCAAACACACATTCCTCAACCACACACACATCTCCCCGTCAACTCACATATTCCGCACCTACCCACACACAAATTCCGCACCCACCCACATAATCTCCCTCTCCCCCAGCCCACTCACAGATCCCGAGCCCACACCTACAAACAACCCCACCATCTCCTAACCTGCACACACTCACCCACCCACATATCCTCTACCCACCCACACATCCTCTACCCACCCATCCCCCAACCAAACATCCCTTAACCACACACCCTTACTCATATACAATCACCCACCCACACATCCTCTACCCAACAACACATCCTCCATCCACCCATCCCCCAGCCACACATCCCTTAACCACACACCCCTAACCATATACACACACATCCCCACCCGCGCACAATCTCCCCACCCATACACACATCCCTCACACACATCCCCACCCACCAACACACACCTCCCATCCACGCACACACACAACCCACACACACATCCCCAACTCATACAATCATCCCCTCACACATCCCTAGACACACGTACTTATCCCTCAACCACTAACACCCACACATCCCTTACCCACTCATCAACACGTACATCTCCTATCTACCCACCCACACTCACACACCCCAACCACCCATCTAAGCACACATTCCCACCCTCACACACATCCTTCACCAACCCGCAAACCCAACTACACTTTCACCCACCCAAACACACATCATTTATCCACACCCAGCTCCCCTCCCATACAACACCACACCCACAAAATCCCAAAGATACATCCCTCACCCACACACACATCTCCCCACACATCTCCTATCCCAATACACACATCCCCCAACTACAATCACCCTCACTACCCACACATACATCCTCCATCCAGCCACACTTCCCCACCCAGCCAGGCATATCCCCCACCCACACACACATCTCCAAATCCATCACCCACACCCATCATGCACCCCTCGCCAACCCACATACATCCCCCACACATATCTCACCCACACACACTCCCCACCCATCCACCCAAACATCCCACACCCAGACACATCATGTGTGGGGAGATGTGTGTGTGGGTGAGGGATGTGTCTTTGGGATGTGTGTTGGTGTGGTGTTGTGTGGGAGGGGAGCTGGGTGTGGATAAATGATGTGTGTGTGGGTGGGTGAAGGTGTGGTTGGGTTTGCGGGTTGGTGAAGGATGTGTGTGAGGGTGGGAATGTGTGCTTAGATGGGTGGTTGGGGTGTGTGAGTGTGGGTGGGTAGATAGGAGATGTATGTGTTGATGAGTGGGTAAGGGATGTGTGGGTGTTAGTGGTTGAGGGATAAGTACGTGTGTCTAGGGATGTGTGAGGGGATGAGTGTATGAGTTGGGGATGTGTGTGTGGGTTGTGTGTGTGCGTGGATGGGAGGTGTGTGCTTGTGAATGGGGGATGTGTTGGTGGGTGGGGATGTGTGTGAGGGATGTGTGTATGGGTGGGGAAGATTGTGCGTGGGTGGGGATGTGTGTGTATATGGGTAGGGGTGTGTGGTTAAGGGATGTGTGGCTGGGGGATGGGTGGATGGAGGATGTGTGGTTGGGTAGAGGATGTGTACCTGGGTGATTGTATATGAGTAAGGGTGTGTGGTTAAGGGATGTTTGGTTGGGGGATGGCTGGGTAGAGGATGTATGTGTGGGTAGAGGATGTGTGGGTGGGTGAGTGTGTGCAGGTTAGGAGATGGTGAGGGATGTTTGTAGGTGTGGGCTCGGGATTTGTGAGTGGGCTGGGGGGATGGGAGATTATGTGGGTGGGTGCGGAATTAGTGTGTGGGTAGGTGCGGAATATGTGAGTTGACGGGGAGATGTGTGTGTGGTTGAGGAATGTGTGTTTGGCTGAGTGGGTGGAGGTGTGTGGGTGGAGGAGGATATGTGGGTGAGTGATTGTTGGTGGGTAATGGGACGGGTAGAGGATGTGTGAGTAGGTGGGGAGATGTGTGTAGGTGGGGGATGTGTGGATTATTGAATGTATGTGTGCTTGGGGTGTGGGTGGATGGGATGTTTGGTGGGTGAGAGGTGTGTGTGGGTGGGAAGATGTGTAGGTGTAGGGATGTGGTGGATGGGTGGGGGAATGTATGTGTGTGTGGGTTATGTGTGTGGTTGGGTGGGGGAGTTGGAGTGAATGGGGGATGTGTGGGTGGGTGGTGGATGTGTCTCATAACATAGTAATATGCATTGTTTATGTTTACAAAATTCATGTGACGATGTTTTTTCCTATGCACTGTTGATGAAAGAAAGATGAGTGAATGGAAGGGCCGAATGTAAGACGGGCCTGCGTGCCCAATTTGTTACCCTTTGAAAATAAAGTCTGTTCGTTCGTTCGTTCGTTCCCAAGCGGCACAACTCTATAGTCCTTCAGGACTGAAAGAGGCCTACTGCTGCTATCTCATCACATCCAGGTGATTTACCATTCTTCAGGTTCTTTATTGCCCATGCAATTTCATCTAATGCATAGTCTATGCATTTATCTAATTCATATCCCCACTGTCACTCATATCATACATTTCACTGCAATATTCCTGCCATCTTTCTAGAATTTGTCTAGATTCTGTTAAGGTATTTCCAATCTTGTCACAGATAACATTCAGTTGAAGTTGAACATTTCTTGTCAATAACTTCATTTCTTTGAACATTTCGTAATCTCTTCCAGTCTTATGATATTGCTCTATTCTGGTACAGCAATCTTGTATATGTTGATTGTTGCCCTTTCTTGTGTTCTTTCTTATTTCTAGAGTTAAATATTTATACTTCATCCTGCTGTTAACGGATTCACCTCCTTTCTGTTTCAGTTCCCTTCGTTGTTTTATTAATTCTATCGTGTCTGATGTAATCCATGGCTTAAGTTGCTTTTTCTTGGTCGGAATTAAATCTTTGGCTGCAGTTATCAAGATATCTCTAGCTTGTACTGCCAGTTCATCAGATGTCATTTCCTCTTGTACAGACATCAAGACCCCAAAACGATTCCTTACTTCTACAGTGTATGCATCTGGTATTTTTGTGAGATCAAAACGTAGTGGCCTTGGTCCTCGGGTAAGCTTCTTGAATTTTAATTTCAGATCTGCTTCTAATAACTGATGATCCGTATCACAGTCTGCACTTCGTACGGTTTTTGCAGATGTTATGCTTGATATCCATCTTCTTTGTATTAAACTATAATCTATTTGATTTTTGGTAATACTGTCCGGGGACTTCCATGTGAAGAGTCTTCTTGGGTGTTGTTTAAAAAGTGTGTTGGCTATCATTAACTCATTTTCTGTGCACAATTCAATTAATTTGTCACCTGCATCATTTCTGTTTCCCAATCCAAATTTTCCTAAAACGTGTCTCTCCTTTTCAGCTCTTCCTGTACCTACTTTTGCATTAAAATCTCCCAGTATTGTTGCTATATCATTATGACCAATCTTATTTAATGTGTCTTGCAGTGTGTTGTAAAATCTTCAATTTCGTCCTCCTCTGCTGTTGAAGTAGGTGCATATATCTGTACGAGTGTTGTGGTTTTTTTGGACGGCCTTTAAATCTAATAGTGAAGATTCTATCATTAACTGGGTTATATCCCAGTAAAGCTTTTGCAGTTGTTTTATCCAAACAAAATACCACTCCACTCTGGCCTCCGACGTCTCTACCAAAATGGATAGCATTCATAAATTGATGTAAATAGAAATAATAGGTGTCCCATTTAAACATTAAGTGATTTTTGTCAGAACCTACAAGAAAACGTTTCTGGTGCTCTGCTAGTTATTTCGCTTGTAACATTGAGAAAACACATCTGTAGTTGATTGTCTCACTTTAATAAATTACATTTTAGTCCACTGAAATACATTGATAAGAATATTTCGTTAGACTGTTTCACTATACACAAAGAGCCTTGTCTAGTTTTTTTTTTTTTTTTTTTTTAAATTTTGTTTTTGTTTTTTAAAGTAAGCTTTAAACATGGAACCGCGGTAGCGTAGTGTCTAAATGCCGACCTGTGGTCATGAGTTCGAATCTGCACCGGGGCGGATGTTCACAATTGATCTGAGCTGCCTGGTCGCCCCTGCCTAAAATGGATATCCGGAAATGGTTTGGGAATTAAAGGCGGCAGGTGTGATACTGACCACATCACCCAAAGAGCGCCGATTGGTCGATTCAAAATATGGGTCTGGCGCCATACGCCCATTGCGATCAGAGGCTTATAAAACTGCCATCATCATAATCATCATCATCATCATCATCATCATCATCATCATCATCATCATCACCATCGGCTGCAGAGGTGTTTCCAAGGCACCAGGATCGGGTTCTATACTGGTCAAGATCTACTAACGCATCCTCGCCGTTCGCCCTGGGCAACAGGTGCCTTCGGGGTCCTGGCTATAGATCAGTAGAATCGTTGATTCCTCCGAAGCCGGAGAGTATCTGCTTGAACGGCGAGGAACCTCCAGTCTGCACACCAATAAGCCAGACATGGGACAAAGGATACTCACGCAAACCTCAGGTACTGTATGACATCGCATTGATGTTGGACAACAGGATGTCTTCATCAGACATACAGGACTTCAAGCTGGAGATCATAGCCAGTGACCGCAAGATGGCATCATCGTCATGTTATTTCGGCGAGCGTCATTGGCATGTTTATGATCTTGCTACGAGAGCAAAGAAACAAAAACTCACACAATTCTTATGTCGTTGTTATTTTAAAAAGTAATGTTACTCATCTGTAATATGTAGTAGGAGCGTTCATTTGAAATTCGTTCGTGCCGCACCGTGCGTAATTGCGTACGTTGAACATGATCATGTGATAAGTACTGACTAATGAATAAAAGAGCACGCGCTTATCGTCCCATGATGCATAGGTTCTGTTTCTTACCGTTGAGAAAATGGCAGAGTTGATCCAAAATCCGCCCAAAGAAGCTCAAAGAGCGGTGATTCGGTTTCTTTCTGTAATAGTCTGGCGCGATACATGATGATGATGATAATGTTACCAATACCAGCATCCCTTGCATTGCCCTGGGGTACGATGGGAAGCCGCTCTGGAAGTGAGGATAAATAGAGGCGCGTGTCAGTTTCCCGGTCTCTCCAAACCAGACAACCGTGGCCGAAGGAGCGATGATGTAGATCGCTGTAGTATAGAATAGGGAGGCTTTAACCAGCCCTCCCCAGTCACTGGACCAGAGCAGGGAGTCACAAATGCCTCTAGATTTAACCATGACTGGCTTGTGTGGCCCACACACGAGGACCGAGGAAATCCATCAAAATAACTGGCAATTTGTAAGCCCACTCTTGGTGAGTTAAATTTATTTAGATAGCTTAAGTTAATTAAAGATAGGATAGTGGTGCCTTTGCTAGTTTCCAACTGGAAGCTCCAAACTTAACATCCACAGGTTTGAGGTACGATTCGGTGTAGTTCGGTTTATAGTGTTACCTAGAATGAGGAAATCTTCTGTTCCTAAGTGAATAAAAATTAGTATTTATTTTCACAAGTAAAATGGCGACGATCGGCAGAATGACAACAACATGGTTTCCCCTCAATTAGTAACTGTAAAAGTGCTACTCTGCAGATTGGCAGGGATGTAGTAAGAAAATACCAGGGGTATTCAGTGACGATGCAGGAGAAAGGTTGTTCTCATACGATGGTGTGTATATTTGTAGGTTTTTAGATTTAATATAGCAGACAGCGCAGTGCCAGTACGAATTGGAAGTAATCAAGTATCGATACTGTACTGTGTTTGGTAGTTCTATAGAATTTGATAGGTCCAGAATTCAATACAGTAGGCAAAATATGTAGTATCATAGTCCAGAGTAGAGGAGGATGTATTGTTCTGTAAAGTCTGTGTTCTGACAAGAGGAAAATACAGAGCACTAGAATAAAATATGAGGAAATAATGAAATAATGGTTGTGGCTGTTTACAACAGTGAAGAGGAAAATATGGAGCACTGTAGTATAAAATATTAGGTTATGTTAATTTTATTTAGGTGATATTCCTGTATGGAGGTGGCCAGATTAGGTGTGCAGGATATATATAATATAATATGCCATTATTATAGTAGCATGGTGAGGTTGAAGATAACAGTAGATTGAATGGCCTGGGGTAACCAGGGCTGTTCCAGGTGGACTGTACAGTCAGTAAGAGGGAGGCAAAGTACATAACTGGGTGGTTATACCAGTCTGGTCTAGAATGAGGAACATGAAGTTGAACTGGAAACATGGTACGGATGTGTTTATGTAACTTCCCACAACAAAGGGGAAGGCCGGTGTCTTTATATTATAATATATTGAGGTAGTGAGATGCCTCATGTGTAATGGAAAGTAAAGGGTGCCAGGGGATGAGAGACACCTCCATTATGTTATATTGTGTGTTTGAAGTCAGATGACTTATCACGACTCAAGAACACCAAACCTATAGTGATTGCTGGCGTACGAAGGTGTAGAGTGGCACGGTGAAAGTAATAGATGTATGGTGCTTGATGACAATGTATGTTATGTTCTTCTAGATAAATGGAGCTATGGTAATAATTATTCATGACTGGGTGTAGTGATGAAGGTGCCAGGTTGAACACTACACATGATAGGGTGGTTTATGATTATAATAGTGTTCATGGGGATAATGATCTGTGTTGCTCAGGTTGGACACATGTGAACTTAGTAAGAATAGTCTCATGACCAGCAAGAAGTGCTGAATAAGGCACCCATAATGAATCTGGGGTATTATTGAGAGCTTTGTCATGGTGAGGGTGACCATGTAGTGATGTCAGCTAAGATGATTGTGATTGTGGTGATGGCTATGGCGAGAGCGATCATTTGATGATTGGGATGGTTTTATGTGGTGTTATAAGTCTGAGTTGTTGGCAGTGACTTATGTTATAGCCTGTGTCCTGATTGTTGCTGGTGTTATGTGTAGAACTGTACTTCTGGTATAGTGATGTTGTCTAGTTGTCATCAGTACAATGACACATCTAGTTGGTGATGTCATGTTGAATTGCATATCCTGTCTGCTTGATTGCTGTTGGTGCATTGGACTGTATTTATGTCCTGTATGTACATGTTCAAATGGTGTTGTCCTGTTAGAGTCGTGGTACACCGGTGTAGCTGAGTTGTGTTCGGTGTTGATTTTGACTAGTTGATGAGTGTTGCTGTGTAACATTGGCATTTATGAGTGGTATTCTCAGCCTGTGGTGTTGGGGATGAGAAGTTGTGTTGTGTCAGAGATCTGTAGGTAATGACCCCCCTGAACTGAGAGTGTTCAAGAAGTAAATATTGAGTTAGATGAGAAGCCAGGAGAGGCTGCGAGCATTGTGACGAGGGATGATCCGCCGTCACATTAAGATTGTCCCATGATATGGTGGTGGCTGTTGCATTAATTGTGGGCCCAATCACTCCGAAGGATGCTGTAGAGCGTGTGTGCTCTGTTTATATTTTATGTGGAGTATATCCTATAACCTATCCATGTCATTGTTGTCCAGTTGAAGTATCATGTGGTTGGTGTGAACTTACACAGTCCATGTCTATGTTTGTGCCACAAGGACACTGTTTGCATACACCGTTGCTGTAGTTGTTGTCCTGTGAAGTCCATGTGTTGATGCAAATATTGATTCTTTGATGATTATTAATTAGTTGTACCTTGTCATGCATTGCAGGTAGTGACCCCTGGCCATGTTTGTGGGTTGTAGAGCAAACTTGAGCCCCGGCTCTGGTTAATGTCGTAGGCCGCTCACATCCCCCTTTTTTTATACCCCTTCGTATACCTGTTTATGCGTGTTTATGCCACTATATCTCTGCTGTTAGGGTTATAGTTTTGTTACTCGTTATGTTATGGTTTTTCGCTGTATCTGGTCCCAGTCGACTTATGTGATGCGGGTGTCTTGTGTGGGTATTGAGGGTGCCCTTCGACTCAACTGAACATGATTGAGGTCTCACTGTCATTTAGAGACCGCCCCTGTAGTTAGTACTAGGCAGCAGTTATCTCTGTGGGATTTCAGATTCCCATTTCTGTATGTACCAACTGTCCATGAGTCCTGAGATGATTACAATAGAGAGTCCATACCTGCTGTTACCATTGTTGTTTACGTTAAGGCTCTGTTGTTGCCATGTCCTTGTTGGTTTGTGGAGATGGGTACCTAGTCATGTGCGTAGCGATGTTAGGCAGCAGTGATTACTGTGGGAACATAGGTTCCCATTTCTGTATATGTCAGTTATGTGACATGTCAAGATGCCTGTTTGTCCCTGAAACCATGCAGTTCTGTCAATAAAAACCTAATTTTGTTGTTCTTAATTTGTTTTGTTTAGTCTGTAGTTTGCTGTGTAAACTCATTGATCCTGTTACAGTCCAGCAGTGTAATCTTCTGTCTGGGGTGTACAACAGTATATCCCCCGCCCTAAGAACTCCTGGAATCTTCTGTCTAAATTCTACCCCTTTTCTTGTTAACAGAGGAGGATATACACAGTGCTCTTTCTCTATTTCTCCTTATTGTCCTTTTCTTCTCTGGCCCATTAAAAGTCAGTGTTGCGCTTCTTTGTCTTTGAGCACTTAAGTATAGGAAATTACATCTTCCTGTCCTTGATATTCTACCTACTGTTACATTTCATTTAAAGGATGTCGACCAGTGGACATTCATCGAAGAATGCAGGCAGCATACGTTAACAAGTGTGTGTCGAAGACAACAGTGACAGACTGGGCACGAATTTTTCGGAAAGGATGTCAGGTTACGACAGATCTTAGACGGCCGGCTCAAGCGCATATTGTTGCAACAGAAAAAAACCATCGCCAGAATTGATGCAGCAGAACAGATGAACGTTGTCGAAGCATACGTTCGCAAGCGAAAGAATTTAATGTGTCAATTGGGACAATTTAAAAGGTCGTTCTTAAAAAACTGCAATATCGGAAGGTGTGTTCACAGTGAGTACCACGGATGTTGACCGACCACCAAAAAGAGGAACGCATGGGATGGTGTTTGAACCACTTGCTGCGTTACAGAGTGGAGGGTGATCCATTTCTCTTCCGCATAGTGGTAGGCGATGAATCATGACGTCACCGCTTTGAGCCGAGCAGCAAAAGAGAGAGCATGCAATTGAAGCAGGCTGGATCACCAAAAGCCAACAAATTCAAGTTACAGGTTTCCGATGGTAAGGTTATGCTGAGCGCACTTTTTGACCACGGAGGGCTATTGTTGGCCGACTTTAATGAACATGGTGTCAACATCAACTCAACCCACTACTTTGAAACACTAAACAAGCTGCAAAAAGCAAACAAGAATAAACGACCCGGCATACTTTCTCGCGGTGTGATTTTGTTGCATGATAATGCTCGACCGTATGTTGCAAAGATTGTGCAGGAAGCATTAGCTTGAAAGAAGTGGCAAATCCTGCAATATCCAGCCTATAGTTCTGATTTGTCAGCATGTGATTTTCATTGACCTCTAAAAAACGCTCTCAAAACGCTCTCAAGGGGTAACGATTTCACACAGATGCAGACGTAATGAACGCGGTCAACACTTGGTTCAGTGAGCAACCACAATCTTTCTTTTGCCTACGGCATTCGCCGCCTACCTAAGCAATGGGATGCTTGCCTGAATACCTACGGCGACTTCTTCTGACCAACCCATGGTGCATATTTCATTCAAAATGAATGCTTCGTTTAATACTACCACACCTGTTAATGTTTCTTTCATGCTTTTGTAATAAAGCCATTGGAACGGGTTTCAAATGAACGACCCTTATACAAAGAGAGAGCAGTTTTCGACACGATTTTGACATGTTCCTTCTTTTTCGCTTCAGCAGCAGCATTCAAAGACATGTAGCTGATGTTGCTCATAATTACATAAACACTATCAGCGTGGAAAGAAACAGATTGCCCTAACAACACCGCACCTTCCCAATCTTATTTAGTCTCTGTGAACGACTAGTAGTTAGAAAAGGCAAGAGTTATTTATCCATGACAGTGTTTGAAAGCATTATAATGCTGACATGTGGCCAAATATATTTTGGTAAGTGTATTTATGGGCTTAATTTATTGACAAGCATTTAATCTTCCCCACCCTCCTCTTCATCTGTGTAATCTTCGTGTTCTCATCACTAAGCGCTGACAAAGACAGAGGGACTCTCATCCCCGGTTCTAAACGGAGCATTTTTGTTTGTTGAAATGTGACATCTATAAAATGTGTTTTTGGTATGTATTTTGGAGTGTCTAGAACGAATTAATTGGATTTACATTGATTCACATGGAAATAAGTGCCTCGTTGTTCGTCTGTTTCGGGTTTCAACAATTGTTTTCGAACGGTTTATAGACGGAAACCGAGATTTGACTGTATTTTTAATGCGCCAAAGGTGTTCACGGGTAATTTTAATAGGTTCCTTTATCCGTCAATATTAGAAATTTGATCTATCATTTCAATATACCTTGTTATATTTGTGTTTACTGGTATTTCAGTATCTAATCGACAGCAGCCAGTCCCTGTTTTCAATAAAATGTTTGACTAAAAGATGTGTACGGTAAAGGATAACCATGTCAGATACTGCCTTTGGTGTGTGAAGTGTTATAGTTTCACATATTCTAGATCACACGGCGTACCGAGAACAGTTTTCTTCTTCACCGTTTTCCCTTCCCAGACAAATTCTCAGGACATTCTGAGAGTGTCTGATGCCAGTTTGTGAAGCTGGGTTGATCACAGAGCCGTGTTGATCAGAAGAAATGCTGTTTGCTTGCTTGTGTTCGTTGGCTTGAGCTCCAACGCGAAGTCCTGTATGTCGGATGAAGGCATCCTATTGTCCAACATCAGTGTGATGTCATACAGGACCTGAGTTTTTGCGTGAGTATCTGTTGTCCCATGTCTGGCTTATTGGTGTGGAGACTGGTGGTTCCTCGCCGTAACAGGCAGACACTCTCCGACTTCGGGGGGAATCGGCCCCATCCTAAAGACTTTAGCCAGGACCCCGAAGGGGCCTGGTTTCCCCCGGACGCTCGGGGCGAGGACGCGTCAAAAAGGTTTTTGGGGCCCTTTTAAAAACCCGGCCCTGGTGCCTTGGAAACCCCCCTCTGCGTCCCGTCAGAAGAAAAAGTCGACACTGTTTTTTGGCAAAAACCACTGCGCTTTTAAGAAAAACAAAAATTTTTAATGGTTTTTAAATTGGAAAAAAAAACGAAAAACTAAAAATTTTTAATTGGTAAAAATG
>JACEFZ010016676.1:0-10680 GCA_014155875.1 Cepaea nemoralis
CTCGTATGCCTTGCTTTCCTATTCTAGTTTATCTATGGAATGTGTGCAGGCCAAGTCTTATTTGCCTCGCAAAGTATGCCATCGTGACGGTAACAAATTAGAATAGGTAATAATAATTAATAAATGCTTTGAAAATAAATATAAATAATAATAATGTTTAAATAAATAAATATATTCAATAATAATGTATTGAACAAATAATGTTGGTATAAGCCAATGATTCAGGCGAGCAGCCGCTTTGCGATTTGTCACAATCCGTCGCCGATTGCAATGGCGTAATACAGCTGTTTGTCAGCCGCACTACGTCAGAGGCGCAGCGCTATTATTAGATTGGAAAATCATAATGTTCTCGGCTCATTTTGTTTTGTGTATCGCTCCGCCATGAATCATATTTGACACATATTCATAAACAAATAAGTAATTACATAAATAAATGATAGAAAACAATAATATCAATACTTACAACTTCGAAGAACACATGATTATACGCACAAAATATTTCATTAAGCACAAATAAATATTATTTGGTCACGATAGGCACAGCACAGCTCGCAACTCGACCTAGTCTGCACACGTCATTATTATACTAACACAAATTAACCCCCGTTATTAAATAACAATAATACTATTCCAGAGCCGTGGGTGAGTGTTTTAGCTTGAACAATTGTCCAAGCTACACTTCTGACACCACTTTAATCCTAGCCTGTCAGCAACCGATGCGTCAGGCATTACAGGATCAACTTCTCCCGTACCACACAAAAATAGTGCAAGTCGTACGAGAGGTATGGTTGATGCATTTTATTGTCACTGGCTCTTTAACAATAGATTACTGCACAAAAACGGTCGCTATTAAATCACACATAAAGACACAGAATTCCCTATCCAGTCATATCCTATCCCTACAGCTAACTCTATCTAAGTGTACTAAGTGATTCAATGAGCATGATTCAGAAGGTCGAAGCTGGATCTGTACGTAGACAGTGGACTGAGTCGCTGCGGAAGTCTGTTGTCCGCAAGTCACCTTCATCTTCGTCCCGGGACATGCGGGAGTCGAGGGAAATGAACGAGCTGATAAATTGGCTGGCTCTGCACCCCCTGTAGATGGCCAGCCCATGGATCGTGCCGATGTCATTAACGCCCTTAAAGATATGGCGAGAACAGAGGATTTTGACGCCAGTGATTCCACATCGCTTTCCAGGATGAAAGACCTGGGAGTAAGAATCGGCACAGCCAGACGCGAGAAGTACATCGGGAAAACAAAGCGCCTCGTCAGCCAACACAGAACTGGCACTATTAGCCACCGGACGCTGATGCATATGCTGGGGGGAGGATCTGAGCACCTATGGACATGTCCGGAGTGCAACGAAGATACCCCAACTGATAACTGATAACTGATAACTGATAACTCTATCTACTTGGCTAAGGAAACGCGCATCGACCCTAATCGATGCGCTCACTATGAAAGTCAGTCCCCGTCTGACTATTCTACTCGCGTGGCTACACAGCCCGCGGAAGGACCTCGTGCGTCCTTCGGCTTTTTGCGTGCTGCAACACTCAGCACGCTTAGAGTAGCCGTTTACTCTTGAGTGGGATTCCACTTCTCCGTGGCTATCACGTAGGCGTGATTCTGCCGTGACCAGAGTGCTTACTCGCTGTGGTTGACATCTCCGTGTCTCATGAGAGAACTAGTTAATAGTTCCCCTCCTTATCACCTACCCTGCCCTCATGTAGGGGCACTGGGTTACCTCGAATCTACTTGAGGTAGACTATCTCTTATCTATCTTCTATCTTGAGGTAGACCACTCCTTCAGGGTGGTCTTCTATACTTCAGTCTTTGACAAACTTCCAAGAGATTTTTTACGCGTGCAACAATACACACGGGCGTCCGATCTCACTACCCAGAGACCAGGGGAAATTTTGTTACTAGAGGTCCCCGTGAAAAAGTCCCAGCCCTCACCGGGGCTTGAACCCGGGACCTCCAGCACTCGAGGAGGACACCATACCCTCGAGACCACTCAGCCCCTTCCTGGAGTACCGACTAGTCATTGACATGTATGAGTCTAGCACCACATACTTTTCTCCGGCTCGATTGATAACAATAAATTGCATGGAATATTCTTTGTCATGTGACATGCTTCCCTTGCTTGGACTATAATACGCATAACTTTCTGAATACATCTTCCATCTGATGTTTAGTTAAGTTATCCAAATAATTAAATGCATTGACTTGTTTCAGATTGGTTCCATTTACTTTGAAGTTGGTCTTGGGTTTACACTTCTTCTTTGTAATAACCATCGTTCCTTTTTTGCTCCTTTCATATACCGGCTCTAAGGTGAAGGAGTTACGGACGGATTCGTAATCCCGCATACCGCGTTCGAAACACAGCTGCAGTGGAATTGGCAGCAGACCGTCTTGCGTTGGTTTTCATACAATGGTATGTGTGTCAGTTGTTCGGAAAGCAAAGGCAAACAATTGAACGTAAACATTGTCAAGAATTCACAAACAGTCAAAAATATGCCATGGTTGACTGTGATGTCATGTAAAGTATATACAACTAACTTAACTTTTCATGTACAGTATAATTAAAGTCATAATTCATTTTCTAACTCAGTTGACGCTGTGTTTTAACCAACATTAATCTTCTATTCCTTGCCAGCGGAACAGATATACCGTACGTGGAGTATACTCCTGAAGAAGTCGCTACATGGTAAGTGTTGTTTGTTGTATTTCTAATAGCACTGTCGTGTTCAACCCTTTCTGGGTTATCATTGAAATATAAAGTGGCTTTTGTTATCTCAGGTAATGAATTGTATTGCCAGTTTGTTTATTTCTTTCAGACTATTATGATATTCATGTTGCAGTCTCCAATCTATCTCATCTTGTTTGGCTTGTGTCTTGCGGTGTTGAGATGAAGCATTAACAGCGGGAGAGTGCCCGTTTATGAACTTCATGTATCGAGATTCCCATAGACATTATTATTCCGTCTGTCCATTGTTTAACGTTCGGCCTCTTCTTCTGCTTCCATGTGGTCTGTACATCATTGCTTGTGGTATACTGATGGTCGGTAATCTAGCTACATGGCCAAACCATTTAACTTGCCGTTTTCTGGTGAAATCTAGCGCTGCTATAACCCCGACTTTACTCCTGATTTATTCATTTCTGATTTTCTCTCTTCTTGATGCATTGAGTATGCTGAGTTGAGTTGAGCTAAGAACTGACCTCACTGCACTCAGGACATTCCTATACGCGCCCCATCCCCTCGTCAACAGCCACACTACTAATCTTTCCCATCGCTATCTGATTGAAAGTTCTCCTGGTCTTCCCTCTCAGTTTTGATATTCTACCAGAACCCCTGCCAATCCCGCACAATCTCACCCTTTCCACATACGGGATTTCAATCTGTTACCTCACCTTCTCCACCTGGTCCCACATGCGCACAACCACCTCTCCCTTGTCCACAGGTAATCGACCACCAACTGGTGTATTCCCTGCCAGCATATCAGCCTGTTTATTCCCCCGTACCCCCGCATGGCAATGGAAAACATTCCATACAATTGATACATTGAGTATTCTTTTCATGAATATTATTTCTGTTGTTGTATTTTTTATTTTCTCTCTTTCTGTCATTGTCCAGTTTTCATACTGTTAGCATAGAGTTGGTTGGAAGATGGTGTTGCAGAATGTTTTTTTTTAATATATTGATAAGTGTTTGTTCTTTAGTATTGGTGCCATTTGTCTAATTAGTTGGTTTGCCTTATTACATCTATTTTCGGACTCTTCTTCTGATTTACCATTAGATGATATTATACTTCCTAAATACTTGAAGCTCTTTACTTGTTTCAGGGGGTGTTCTTTTAGAAGAATATTTGTCGTTTTTCTTCTTTGGTTAAAGTCATTACCTCTGTTTTACTGATGCTAATTGTCATGCTATGTTCCTTATACACTTCGTTTAAACTATTCATGTGGACTTGTAATTGCAATCTCTACCTTCTAAATTCATTATTTCAGACCATTATGATATTTAGACATTTCTTTCAGACTATTATATTCAGACATTCTTTCATTCAGATATTTATTAGGCGTTCTTACAAAATTTAGCAACAACGGCTAGTATTTTGACCACATTTGGCAACATCCACAGGGGTACGGTGTTTACAGAGCTGATGAAGCTGTACCCGACTCACGCCTGCCGCGAGTACCTGGCCAACATACCTTTGTTGGTAGAACATTGCGGGTACAGGTGAGTACGCTCATTACCATATGTAGCGGTACGTCTCAAGGATTGTTCAGTGGTCCTTTACTTAATTTTACTTTGTAATCTATATGGGCCTGCTCCGTGGCGAAGGAGGTTACGGACACAGTTCGTAATCTCGCATACCCTAGTTCGAAACACAATGGTGGGCGATTTGGCAGCAGACCGCCTTGCGTTGGTTTTTAACAAAATGGTATGGGTGTCTGTTGTTCAGAAAGCAATGGCACACTACTGAACGTAAACTTGCGTAGAGACCACAACAGCAAGAAATGCAGGTGTTGACTGTAAACATCCTGTCCTATAAAGGATATTCACCTAACTAACAATTTATATGGAAATTGTATTTAATTATTGAGTAAAATATGTATACGCACACTTTATGTGAGTATTGAGTATACATTCTATATGAACGCTGTATTTAATTATTAAGAATGCAATACATATCAACACTTTATTTTAACTATTGAATATACAATACATATCAACAATTTATATATTTATTGAAATATACAATACATTTATACACTTTTTTTCATTATTGATCATACACTCTATATAATATAAATGTTTGCATATCCTTTACAGGACATCGCTGTCAACACCAGCATCTTTCAGCTGTATGTTGATTTCTTCACAAGATTACGCTCAGTAGTTTGCCATTGCTTTCTGAGCGGCCGGCTCACATACCCCGTAAGTTACCGCTGCGAGTCGAACCACTGCTGATTCTCACCGTCATCACGTTACCCACGAGAGTATACGAGATTACGGAGAAAAGTCATAACCTCTAAGCCACGAAGCCGGCTTTACACTCTATATAAACATTTAATTATTGATTATACAATCTATATCAAAACTTTAATTATTTAATATACACTCCATATCAACACCTTATTTCATTACTGAATATACACTCTATATAAACACATTTTAAACTATTTATATACTCTATATAAACACATTTTTAAACTATGGAATATCATCATCATCATCATCAAGTGCCGTGCCGGCTGGCGTAGGCGTTCATGGCTCTCCACAGATCTCGGTCTTTGGTGTTCTGGATCAACTCTGCTGATGATATTCCTCCATGCCACCGTCTCAATCCGTCCAGCATCATTTCTCTTGGTCTGCCTCTGCCTCTCTTCCCCTCGATCTTTCCAGTTGTCACGATGTTCTCCAATACCTCTCTTCTCATCACATGACCAAAGAAAGCTGTTTGTCTCTTTCCTATTGTTGTATATAGTTTTCTAGTTTCATTAGCCTCTTTCAGGCACTCGTTGTTAGTTACTCTGGCAGTGAAAGGAATTCGTAACATTCGTCTTAAAAACTACATCTCTGTTGCTTCTAAGTTCTTCCTAATTTGTTCATTTACATTCCAAGATTAACTGCCATACAGTAAAACTGGTTCTATATAGCATTTCAGCTCTCTCTTTCTTACATTCATTGATAACGACTTATTGCATAAGATACTCTTCATTTTCTGAAATGCGGCTTTTGCCTGCCCTATTCTGCTCTTAGTTTCTGTTGTACATCTTCCATCCGATGTTATATAAGTGCCCCTAGGTATTTAAAATTATCCACTTGGTTGAGAATTTCCCCTTCTATTTCTATGTCACATTTTGGTGTCCCCATTTTCTTTGATATCACCATTGTTACTGTTTTCTTGATATTCAAGGAGAGTCCTTTCTGTTCACTCTCTGATACTACAATGTCCAATAATTGTTGTAGGTCTGTTGCATTATCCGCCACCTATACTGTGTCATCTGCATAGCGTATATTATTTATATTATATCCTCCGATTAGTATTCCTGGCTTCTTTTTGATCTCTCTCATTATTACTTCGCTATATAGGGAGAAGAGATCAGGTGACAAGACACACCCCTATCGTACTCCTAGCTTTATCTGTTCGTAACTACCCTCTTTATTTCCCATTTTAATTGCTGCTACTTGGTTCCAATATATATTCTTTATTATTCTTAAATCTTTCCCATCAATGTTGATATCTTCCAACATTTTAATCAGCTCATCATGTTTTACTTTATAAAATGCCTTAGTATAATCTATGAAGCATAAATATATGTCCCTCTGTTTCTATATTGACCTTTCTATTAGTGTTCGTAATATATATATTGCATTGTTTGTACCTTTCCTTCCATAAAACCGTACTGTTCTTCACTAATTTCTATTTTTATTTTCTTTCTTGTTCTTCTCATTATAATTCTGAGTAGAAGCTTAGTGACATGGTTTATGAGGTTAATTGTACGAAAATCTTCACATTCAATTTGCTCCTGGTCTCTTTGGTATTGCTATAAATACAGATTTTACCATATCGCTCGGTAAATATCTACTGTTGTAAATATCATTTAGCATTTTGGTTAATATATCTACCCCAAATTCTCCCAATACTTCTAATTCTTCTACTGTGATTTCATCTGGCCCAGCTGTTTTTCCTTTCTTCATATGTTTCATAGCGTCAGCGACTTCTTCTTTTAGAATAGGTGGGCCTTCTAAGTTACTTTCTTCTGCTAATTCTTCCCTTTCTCCATTATATAATTCTCTTATATACTCATTCCACCTCTTCATTATAGCACCTTCCTCCAATAATATCTTTCCTGTTTTTGATATCAAACACCCTGTATTTATTCTTATTTTTCTTCCTGTGAGCTCACTGATTTGTCTGTGCATACTTTTTTTTATCTTTAATGGAATTTAATTCAATTTGTTTGCATTGCTCGTTTAACCATCTTTCTTTTGCCTTCACACATTTATCTCTTATTTCTTTATTTATCTTAGCATACTCTTGTTTGTCATTTTTATTCTGTTTCCTTTTGTCCATCAGCATTAAGATTTAATTCATCCATTTTTTCTTAGCTTTTTAGCTTCTCTCCGGTAGTATTTCTTTGCTAGTTTGACGAATGGAATCCCTTAACATTTCCCATTGATAATTTATTCTCTGTATTTTAGCTATTGCATTGTACCTATTTTTCACAGTCACTCTGTATTGTTCTTGAATTTCTTTATCTACTTTCAGAACCTCTTTATTAAGTCTCAGGTTCGCAACCATTTTTTTCCCTCTCTTTAATCTTACTTTTATTTGTCCACATAGTGGTACATGATCACTATTATCGTCAGCACCAGCATTGTCTTTACATTAATTAATGCCTTTTTTTAAATTTTTTTTTTTTAAAAAGTTTTTGTTGTCCAATTTTTTGGGGGCGTAAAAATTTCCCCTATCGGGGCCCTTTTTTTCCCTGTTTTTAAAAAGTTGTCCCCTTTTTTGGTGGGTTTTTTTTTTTTAAAACCAAAAAGCTTTTCCCTTTTTCAAAAATCATTAAAAATTTTTTTCCCTTCTAAAATTTGTTTTCTTTCCTCGTTTTTATTTCCCCTTTTTACCCAAAAACCAAAAATTCCCCCCCCCTATAATTTCCGTTTTTTTTTCCCCCTTTTTCCCCCCACCTTTTTTTTTTCCAAATTAAAAAAATTTTTTCCCCCGTAAAAATTTTTTTTTATTTTTTTTTTGTTTATTCCCCAATTTTTTAAAAATTTTTTGCCATTTCTATTTTTTATCGTAAAAAATTTTTTTTATTTTTTTTTTGGGGTTTTCCCCCCTTTCTGCTTGTTTTTTTGGGGGGGGGGTAAACTTTTTAAAAATTTTTTATACCTCAACACTCCAAAAAATAAAAAAACATTATTTTAAAATAACGGTTTTTTTAAAAACTCCCGTAAAAAAAAAATATTTTTTTAATTTTTTCCCCCTTTACAAAGTTTTTTGATCAGACCCAAGTGGGCCCCCCAACTGGGGGGGGGTGTTGGGCCCCCGAATTTTTTTTAAAAAGGGGAAAACCAAAAATTTTCATTATCCCCACAAAATGGGGGGGAAAAAAGTTAAATTTTTTAAAGAAAAATTTAAACCCAAAAATCCCCTTTGGGGACACACCCAAAAACGAAAATTAAAAACCCCCTCCTTTTTTAACCTCCCCCTCCCTTTCCCTCCCCTGGGGGGCCCCGGCCCGGGGAAAACGGGGCCCGGGCCCCCCTGTTTTTTTTTTTTTTTCCCCCTCCAAATTCCCATCCAAAAAGAGTTCCCCCTGGGGGAAAAACCAAATTTTCCCTGGTTTTTTTGGGCTCGACCATGCCCCCCCAAGGCCCCAAGGGGCCCTCCGAAAAACTTTTTTTTTTTCTAGGGTTCCCCTTCCCCCCTTGGGGCCCCTTTTTCCCCCCCGATTTTTACAAAATTGTCCCCCAAGTTTTTTCCCCAAATTTAAATTTCTTTTCCCCCATAACAAAAAAGCCCAAAAAAAATTGGGGGACTGTCCCCAAAAGGGCCTTAATGTCCTTCCCCCGATCAGTTTTTTTTTTTTCGATCCTTTTTATTTTTTTTTCCTTGAAGGACCTTTTTTTTCCCTTGGTCCCTTTTTTTGGCCTTTTTTTTTCCCCCGGTAAATTTTTTTTTGCCAAAATTTTTTCCCAGAAAAACCCCTTTCCTTTCAGCCATCAGATTTTTTTTTTTCCCCGCCCCGGGCCCCCCGCTCCCTTGTCCCCCCCAAACTTCACCAAAACCCCTATAAAATACAAGGGTTTTTTTTATGGGAAACATCTTCCAAACAAATCCTTTTTTTTTTCGTTTTTAAATTTTCATTCCTTTTTTTTTTTTTTGTTTTTTTTTTGTTTTTTCATCTTTTAAAGGGCCTTTCTTTTGCCCCCCGGCCCAATTTTTCCCCTTTTTTTTTTTTTCCCCAATCTCTTCAAGGCACCCCCCCCATCAGAAAGCCTTAAAATTAAAATGGTTTTCCCAGATAATTTTTACCTTTTTTCACTTGTTTTAAAAAATATTCCCCCCTTTTTTCTTGGATATTTAAAACCTTTTGGGGGATTTTTGTTTTTTTCCCAGTTGGGCGAAAACCCTAAATTCCCCCGGTTGGGCCCCCCTTTTTTCAAATTTTTAAATTTTTAAACCCTTTTTTTTTTTGTTTTTACTGTTTTGTAACAACCCCAAAAGTAACCCAAAATTTTTTTTTAAAGGGCCTGTTTCCCTTTTCTGCAATTAAAAAAGAACCCGTATCATCCCTTTTCAAAAATCTTTTTAAAGGTTTTTTTTGATGCAAAACGTCCCCCCCCCTTTTTTTTGATTCCTTCCCTATTTTTTAATTTTCTGAAAATTTTTTTTAATGGGACAGGGAAAAAAAGAAACTGGGGGGACCATTTAAAACCTTTCCCCGTTCCCCCCACACCTCTCCTTTTAAAAGGCCCCCCCCCGATAATTTTTGGGTTGGGCCCTTTTTATTTTTTAAACCTTTTTTATGGGCAGCTTTTTTTTTTTTGTTTTCCCCAAATATGTTTTTTTTTTTTTTTTCAAGTCCCCCAAGGTCCTTTTTTCCCCTCAATTTTTTTGATCTTTTAAGCAAACCTTATCATGTTTTTACCCTTGGGGCTCCCCTTTTAAAACCAAAAAACCTTTTTTTGTAAAATTTAATAAAAACAAAAGGTTGGGAAAATCCTTTTTTTTTACTTTTTTATAAGAAAAGTTGGGTTTTCGGTTTTTCCCCAAATATATTTCCACAGCAAATTTTTTCTGTACCCCCTTTCCCCACTTAAAAAACCCAAAATTTGGTTTTTTTCTCCCCCATTTTAGGGGTTTTATTTTTTCCCCTTTCCCAAAATCTTTTTCAAAGAAATTCCCTTTGCCAAAAAAACTTTTGTGAAAAGTGACCCCATTTTTTAACCCAATGGTTTTTGATGTTGAATTTTCCCCTTCCAAAAGGCCCCCCCTGAATTTTTTTTTTTGGGGTTTTCCCAAAAAATTTTCAGAAATTTAAAAATAACTCCCCAAAAGGGTTTTAAATTTTTCCCGTTAAAACCAAAAATAAATTTTTTATTAAAAAAAGGCCAGAAGGGGGAACCTTTTTTTCTATTTTTCCCTATTTCCCCCTTCCCAAAGCCAAATTTTTCCCCTTTTTGTTTTTTTGGGCTCCCCGTCCCGGAAAACCGGGGGGGCTTTTCCCCGATTTCCCCTAAGAATTTAAAAAGCAAAATTCCCCGAACCCCCCATTTTTCAAAATTTTCCCTTTGGGGCCCCTTTATTTTTTTTATTTTGAACAATAAAAAATTGTTCGTCCCCCCTGTTTTCCTTTTCCCCCTACAAACAAATTTTAAAGAACCCGTTTTTTTTTCAAAATACAGAAAAAACAAAAATTTTAGTCCCGTGGGGTTTTAATTTTAAGGAACAAAAAAAAATTTAAAATTTTTTTTAAAATTCAAAAATTAAAAAAAAATGGAAAAAGCTCTTCAATATACAAAAAAAAACAAAAGAAAGGTTCCCTTCCCAAAAAAGGAAAAAAAAACCAAACAGAACCCAAAATCAAAGTTTTCCCTTTTTCCCTTCCTTTTTTTTTTTCTTCCTTTTTTTTTTCCTTTCTTCTTCTTTCCTTTT
>JACEFZ010016677.1:0-2500 GCA_014155875.1 Cepaea nemoralis
CAACCAATTAGGGGTGAAGAAACACCAAGAAATTCTGGTGCAGAATTCTGTTACTTTATGGCTCATGATTAATATATAGAATCAACGTCGTTAGTCAGTCGTTAGTAGCGGTTCCAACCTTCAAGGCAAAGGGTCATCCCATAATGCTTCGCTTCTGTGCCAGTGAATATCACACAGAATCTCCTCACTGTCCCATGTGAAAAGTGGAACAGACAGCAGGCTCGATAAATCAAACTGCACAGACAGGCATACATGCATAAGGCGGCTGCCAAAATGCCAAGATAACAATCCGCCACCACAGCATATACACAGCATTTACTGTACCCTTTCCTTCTACAAACCCACATTTCATCGTCGAATGAAGAAGCGGTTACTAGAAAACCACCAGTTGCACTACCGCATACACAAAACCAACTAGTTCAGCAACTGGCCGTCTGCAATTTTTCTGAACATGCAGTTCACAATACAAACAGCGGCTGACAGATGCAAACATTTTCTACATGAAATCCGCAGTTCACAGTATCATTCCACGCACTGAACACCGAAGGTGCTTTTTATCCACCAGAAAAATACCACAGGATGTAGATACCGATTGTTCCGGTTACATATTAATTGTAACCATGTGTGCTCCTTCATAAATTAATTTCTACTAGAACCTCTACATTTGTTCGCAATCGAGCATTCTTGCACACATTGCATCCTCTGATATTATGTCTTCACTGAGCAGTTTGTTGAAGGCTATTATCATCATACTATAGGCCTTGCCAAGCGGCATAAGCTTTCATGTCTCTTCACAGATGTGGGTACAGATGAGTTATGGATCAGGTCTAGGGATTACATTCCCCTATGCCATCGTCTTGGACAATCCAGCATTGTGTCTCTCAATCTGTGTCTGCCTCTTCTTTCGTTAATCTTTCGAATTTTCACGATGTTCTCCAATGCCTCTTCTCCCACTTTATGACTAAAGAATACTGTTTGTCTCATTCTTTTAATCATCAGCATCATTATCATCATCATCACCATGGGACCAACGTGGCCGAATGTACGAGAGTTCTCACTCTTAAACATCCGGTGTGCTGATTCCGAGGTAACAGGTTCAACCTATTCACCAGTCAGTTGGACTAAAATGTTGACTTCTGGTCCTTGACTTGGGGATGTGAATTACATGTACCTCAGTAGTCGGAGTGGGTTCGCCTGATGGCGAGGGACATTGGTAATAGGGAAAGCTAGCTAACGTTCAAAACGAGCAACAACAGCAACATCATTATCACCATCACCCAATGTTGATGGCAAGTGTCGTGGGGAATAATTTTGACCCTATGGGTTGCAATGGATGGTGTCATTCCGTGTGATTGTGCAATGTCTCTGTGTCATCATTCCATGCTTATGATTGTGGTAATGTTTTACTGTCATTGACATCTTCCAAAACTTAGTTATGTGTTACTCTGGCCGACCGCAGTATTCACAACATTCGTCTCAGAAATCATTCCCGCTGCCTCCAAGACACCTCAAAGACCCAAGGATGCCAAACTTTGCATGTTTGGACATTTCAGTGCAATATTCTTCAAATGACAGTATAGTCCCGCACAAAGTGGCACATGATAGTGCTTGGCGTGTTCTAATAGAACACATGTTGTCGGACGATGGTTCCCTGTACAGAGAAGGACATTAATGGCACCAAGAAATGCGCAATTGTCATGCGATGTGGCTTGAGAATGGTACGAACTTTGGGAAAATCCATTGCGGGTGAGTGCATCAACAGGAAACGCCCTGCCGTGTAGAAATAAAATGACGTCATGATTTATTGTGGTCGACGATTAGAAAGATAATGATCAGCATGTGCCATTCCGATCGGCGTGGGCAGCAATGCGTCGCCATCTCACACGTTATCAGAGTATTGGATCAGGTCTGTGTTCTGGTGCCGATTATTCCATGTGCCCAAGCCAACAATATATTTATGTCTGCCTTTCCCTGGCTCTTTTCCAAACAATTTTCCCTGGCTCTTTCACAGCTGTCACTAAAATTTCCAGTTTATTTCTCAGCATACAGTGACCTAAAATCTTGATTGTCTGCGTCTAATCGCTCTAGTGAATTTACAGTTTTTAATTTGTTTTTCCGTCCGTATTCTTTGTTTTTTCCTCATATACGACATTTCCACTGCAATCAAAACAATCAAACACGAAGAAAATAACAATGTCACAAACTTCGAATATCTTCGCTCAATAATCACAAACAGTGTAGACTGTTTAACTGATTAAGTGACATGGGATGATTAATCGTCTTAATCGAATTTCCTATATCTGCAAAGGGCTTATATATAGCTGAAATGTTGTAAATGCATTATAATACATGTCTGCTACCATATTAACAACTTTTACGTCATAACTGTGACACACCACCACTTCCTATTACCCGCCATCTGTCTTGCTATGTCATGGAGCTCTGCCCATGTACTCTCATACTATTAAATGCTAAAAGCTATTTGCATGACCTTTACAGG
>JACEFZ010016677.1:7500-41302 GCA_014155875.1 Cepaea nemoralis
ACAACAGTTTGTATTCCACAGTGATGAATTTTCAATTCCGCAAGCCCTCAACGGTGACAAACAACTGGTATTGAAAAAAAAACAACACTAAACGCATTGAATACCAACAGAAAGTAATATTGCGGTGGAAACTGACATAGTGTGGCATTCCAAGAAACGTGATAACAAATACGTTGTCAAATGAGGGAACAACACACGAACATACGAATCAATCTATAAACGTCACTGAAATTAGGATGAACGTCTTGGCCGTTAAGAAGGAAGCCCACTGTCACAAAATAAAACCGTGTGTTTAACCGGTTGATTATTATAGAGGATTTTCTGATTAAACGGACTATCTGCCAGCGACTACTATTTTACTAACAGTAAAAACAAATCGGATGTCAAAATCCCAGGACAATATTTGTAGTTGCACGTGTACATCTCTAACGGATTGGGAACATTCGGTGGTGATGAAGACAGGTCCCGGCATCGCTTGACAGTTTGTCAACAGTCAGGGACAAACCGGAATTGGCAGCGAGAGACAGGAAACAGTACATCTGTCAAGTCTTAGTTCCGGAACATCAAGAAGATTGACGGCTGGTTACTGGCAACTGTGTTGAGAGTATACAGGAACTCGCTGGCTTGTTTTGAGAATCTAAACAATTAATGACAACGTTGACAAGGACTAAAGCCAGGAAAATAGATTCTTGACAATGGCTGATATGTCCAAATAACACCTGTGTGGACAGGAAGAATACAGTCACGTGACCAATTAGAGGTTTTGCCATAAACCATGATTGTTGATGGGGAGTTGACAAAAACCGTGGATTATGATGGACGTGTTTGTGGGAGAGCTCTACAGTGCTAGATAAATTTAACATTAACTAGCATGTGTCGTTATGGCAAAGTGTAGTAGCCATCCCGGGAATGAGGCGGTTGTGCATAAGGTAGTCAATATAGTCAATTAGTTCTAATTAATATGAGCTGTAGGCTTGTAAAAACTATAGTGTGATGATTAGCACTTTTAGTGGAAAACTAACTAGAGTAGGGAAGTGATACTTGGCTCTGTTAGTTGAAAATAGATTAGTGAAGTGTTGATAAGCTTTACTAGTTAAAAATTGAGTAATGAGGGATAATTGGGATTTTCCCGTAGGTGTCCCTGGTGGTCGGGGTTCCGCATTCTGTTTGCTGATATTTTTTGTCTTGGCCTGATGATAACCTATGTGGTCAGTTCATATGTCCCTGATGGGTTCATTATATTTTCTGAGTGAGGCCGATGGCCCACGATCATCTAATAGAGATCAGTGACGGGGAGGCTATCACCAGTTGTATGATTTATTTTACAGGTTCCTCGGGTTGGAATGAAGAACCCGGACCCAATGTAACATCCGATCCCGGATAAATTATGATGTGGAGAGATGGGCCAGCAACTTTCGCAATGGAAGAAGTTAAGACACATTGCTCGGTGGAGTCTAATGGTATATGTATCCTACATGAGTGAATACCAATCGTTAACACACCTGAAGTGATGGAGGTTCAGCCCATGTGGAACTAGATCAGTAGGGACTGATGTTCACAGTAGATGAAACCAAACATTGAAGTGTAGTTGTTCCACGTATCAAGGAAATCAGAACTTTCAGACTATATCTAGTGAATAAAGCAAGCCATTTTATTCTAGATACATTAACTGTTTAATAGTGAGAACTAGTGAACATTTATCAAGAGACAAAAAGACTTGTTAGTAGGACAGTGTTCCATGTTTGTTTTCACTGCGCCGGAATTATGAAGCCGGAGTTTCTATAAACTATTAGGAACAGTTGCGTTAGGAAATATACTAGTATTTTCCACGGATTATATTACATGATATTCAGATCTCATGGTCATCAGAGTTCCTGGAGGAGGACATGTCTGGAGAGAAGGATACGACTTCGGTGAGGTTTTTCGTACTGACTTGAATGATGTCGTGTGATCCTTGCCATGATGTGTACACTATGATCCTGAACTTTGAAGGCTGACACATACATTTATGTTATAATACACGACACACTTTTTCTTCGCATACACGTCTCATATACGTTACACTTTTCTTTTAATAAATTAGTCTTTATTAATTTTTAGAAGCAAGATTTGTTGAGTATGTTGCGTTGGGGAAGTATGAGAGGGGGCATAGTACGACAGTGAGAGAGTGATAGGAAAAGGTGTCCATAGGCTGATGGAGTGTGTTGGACGGAAGCTGGTGGATTCTCCAGAATATTGAGAGGAAAAAAAATTATAATGTGGGTGTCGACTCTCCTCACTCCAGGGACGACACTTAAAGGAGGACACGACATTATTGGGGGCTCGTAAACGTGATCTTTGGACAGCGGGATCTCTCGTAAACGTGATCTTTGGACAGCGGGATCTCTCGTAAACGTGATCTTTGGACAGCGGGATCTCTCGTAAACGGAATCCTTGGACAGCGGGATCTCCCGTAAACGGAATCCTTGGACATCGAGATCTCCTGCAAGCAGGAACCTTTGACAGTGGGATCTTCTGACAACGGGGTCTTTTGACATGGGATCCTTAGTTATAAGAGGGAGATATCATTTTGGAGAATCCAGCTAGAGTGAATGTGGATAGGGGTTAGGACTATTATCTTACCTGTTCACACTTCACACGTCTGCATAGGTCTGTGGTCCTGATTCTACTCTTGTCACTAAGTGAATGTGCTGTGTGTGGTAATATCTAGATTTATAGTACTTGTTCATATATCTGTATAGTAATTTGCAGTTATATTGTACTAGACCGGCTAGCTTACCTCTCTGTATAATGGCCACCCCTAAACTAACCACGTTAGAATTAAAGGCAAAGGGGGAAGAAATGGGATTGGGGGGATCTGCTCTAACGGATTACATACAGGAAGTGGAGAGAGAGTATCGTCAGGCAGAACGGGAGGATCGAAAGGCCGAGTTGGAATTGAGAAGGATGGAGTTGGAACAAGCAGCTAGGAAACTTGAAGTTGAGGAAACGGCTAGGAAACGGGAAGCGGAGCGGGAGGCTCAGAAAAGGGAGCACAAGTACCGGATGAGGGAACTCGAGTTGAAGAGTCAATCTAATGGGGAAACTGAGGGAGCAGTTGGAGGTTCCTCCATCCCAGGCTCAACACCAGTAGGTGGACATGGGTACCATGCTATGAAGTTTCCTTTAGCGGTCTACGAGGAGGACAAAGAGAAGATTGACCAGTACCTTCAACGCTTCGAGGCTATGTCAGTTGCTATGGGTCTGGAGCGTAACAAATGGAATCTTAAGCTATCCCAGGGATTACGCGGGACCGGATACGAGGTTTATACTCGCCTGCCACCAGGACATGAGAACAATTATGACGAGTTAAAGACGGCTCTGCTGAAACGATTCGAGGTTACGTCACATACCTACCGGAAAAAATTTCGAGCAGCGAAACGAGAACCCGGAGAGTTGTTTGCCGCCTACAGTTTGCGTCTTAAATCTTATCTCCATAAGTGGATGGATTTGGCTGGGTTCGCACATGACTATGAGAGTCTGGAAGAGCTCATGGTGGTCGACCAGCTGAAGAAGCAAATGTCTAAACCTCTCAGGACGTTCCTGGGAGAACAAGGAGCGGAACGTATTGACCTCGTGAATAAATTAGCAGAACGGTTCGTCGAGGTACATGGGGAGGCAGGGGAAAACCTTTCCACCAACTCCAAAAGTCAAGAGAAACATGACAAGAAGAAAGCCAAAAACTCAGGAACCAAAAAGTGGGAACCTTATGTGCAAAAATCAGAGGATAGTTCAGAGAAGAAGAAGGAGGGAAGCAAGAGCACTTCAAGCTCTACACCTAAACGACCGTGGTCGGAGAAGTGGTGTTCAATTTGTAAGTCACCCTCTCACAATACGAGGGACTGCAAATCGAAGGCTAAGAATCCTCACTTTGCAGCATGTCAAGTGACTTCCAAGGAGGTTGTCACGGAAAATGCCAAGGTCAACAAGGAAGCTCGCCACCAGGAGAGCTCACTCAAGTCTGGCACTAGAAAATCTAGGACAGGGAAATGGTGCAACCAATGCAAGTCAAACACGCACAATGCTATTGACTGCAGGGGAAAGTCAGGAGACACTCAATTCGTCGTGTGCTCAGGGAAACCTAAGGTGGAGCCCACCGAACAGGTCGAGGCCGAGGAAGAGACTCCAGACCAGGAAAAACCACCTGTAGTGGAATTGGTAGAGGTTAACGGTCGTCAAGTGGAGTGTTTATACGACACAGGACTGGACGGGGAGGCCGTGATTTCTGCGGATCTGGTACATCCAGAACAATTCACAGGTGAAACCTTGGATATACAGCCTGCACAGAAGAGTGCTGTAGTCATGAAGTTGCCCATTGCTAATGTGGAGATTCGGTCAAGGTACGTCACCGGCACCATCAAGGCCGCTGTATTGACCGATCCCATTTTTCCAGTCATCCTAGGTTGCCGGTATGTCTTTCTGGGAATGCCTAGGGAGCCAATTCATATGGGAGCAATGCAGACTCGCTCTCAGACGAAAACGGAAGAGGCAGACGCAATTGTGACTAACCCAATGCCGGGGGAGCTACGAACTGCCCAGAGTGAGGATGATACTTTACGTCCTTGCTACAAAAAGCTGCAGAAAAGTGCTGATCCACCAGGACGGGGGCAGTACTACATGAAGAATAGGATACTCTACAGGAGGGCAGGAAGGGGAGACAACCTATACGGTCAGTTGGTCGTCCCGAAAGCTCACCGGTCCCAGATTCTTCATATGGGGCATACCATCTCCTTTAGTGGACACATGGGTATTGCCGCCACCATGCAGCGGATTTCCTGCCACTACTATTGGCCGGGAATGACAGATGATGTGCGTCGGTATGTGAAGTCATGCCCTGAGTGCCAGAGGGTGGCACCGAAACACTGGACAGCGCCGGTGGTCTTGGGTGAAATGCCCATCATGAACTCTCCTTTCGAGAGGGTAGCCATCGATATTGTGGGTCCACTTCCTAGGACTAGGAAGAGGAACATGTACATACTCACCATGGTGGATTGCTGTACTAATGTGGGGTGAAGCTATACCGTTGACCACGATTGACTCGAAAACGAGTGGCGGACGCACTGATGGAGGCCTTTACCAGATTAGGCTTTCCGGATCAAATTCTGACGGACAATGGATCTCAGTTTTGTGGAAAACTCATGGAGGAGGTATTTAGGGTGTTTCACTCTAACCACATACATACCAGCCCTTACCACCCTCAAGCCAATGGACAAGTAGAGCGTTTCAACGGCACGTTGATGACAATGCTCAGGAAACTAGCGCAGGAAAAACCTGATAGGTGGGATGAATATATCCCAGCAGCACTCTTTGCCTATCGGGAAGTTCCTCATGGCTCAACAGGACTACCACCCGCTACGTTGCTGTTTGGTCGTCCAATCAAAGGACCGTTGGAAGCCATGTTGAGGAGTTGGACTGAAGAGGGGACGTCAGAAGAAGTGATCTCATCCTACAAATACGTGGAGGAACTGAAAGAAAAACTCCACAAGGGATGGACTCTGGCAAATCAAAACTTGAAAAAAGCCAGGAAAAGACATGCGGCTTACTACAACCGTAGGTCTAAAGAAAGATCTCTAGAGGTGGGAGATAAAGTCTTGTTGCTACTCCCAACGGGAAACAACAAACTGGAGATAGGTTGGCAAGGACCATTTCCCGTGGAAAGGGTGATATCCAGAACCAACTATCAGATCCGGATCCGGGGAAAGTCGAAGATTTTCCATATCAATCTCTTGCGGAAATACGAAGAGAGACCCGGAGACAAGGCAGCGCACCTCATGGCAATGGCAGTTGCAGTGGAGACAGAAGTGGGAACCAACGAGGGCAGGGAATATCCCTTGGTACACCAGGAAACCTATAGGGATGTACAAGTGAACCCTGATCTGACCTCCCAGGAGAGGGAAAGGATAACCCAGGTTCTCAAGTCTCATAAGGAGATACTGACTGATAAACCAGGACGAACGAGGTTGGTTGAGTTCGAGATGACTTTGACCACACAGGAGCCTGTTCGCCAAAAGGTTTACCCAGTGCCATTCTCTAAAGAAAAGGCCCTGGATGAGGAAATACAGAAACTGCTGCAGGATGACGTGATTGCACCATCCACATCCCCATACAATGCAGGGGTAGTTTTGTTACGCAAACCAAGTGGAGAACACAGGTTGTGTATAGACTACCGACTTCTGAACAGTCACACACAATTTCAGGTGGAACCTTTGCCGAATCCAACTCAGCTATTCGCTAGGCTCCATAAGGCTCGGTACCTTTCAAAGGTGGATCTGAGTCGGGGGTACTATCAGATACCAGTCAAACCGGAGATTCGACCACTGTTAGCTTTCAGTACACCCAGTGGACACTACGAATTCAAGGTCATGCCCTTTGGACTCAGCAATGCACCTAGTGTGTTTACACGCATGATGAGGACTTTACTAGATCCGTTACAGGATCCATCCATCATCTCATTCATGGATGATATTCTGATTTCCAGTGACAGCTTGGATGACCACTTACAATCCTTGGAGAGAGTGTTTAATAGGCTCAAGGAAGCAGGGCTTACTGCTCGTCCAACCAAGTGCATGATTGGTTACCAAACTCTGGAATTTCTAGGTCACACCATCACTCCAGGACACATTGTCCCAGAAGAGAAGAACCTGGAGAAAATCAGAAATGCACCTAGACCAAAAACGAAGAAGGATGTGCGATCTTTTCTCTCGTTGTGTGGGTTCTACCACAAATTTATCCCACATTTCACTGAACTGGGAGCTCCGTTGACGGAAACCTTGAAAAAGGGATTCCCGGATCAAATCATTTGGACACCAGAATGTGAGAATGCCTATAGTCAGTTAAAGGAGGCCTTGGTCAGCAAACCTGTATTACAGCTCCCTGACCTTTCCAAACCATTTGTGTTGAGAACAGGATGCGAGTGCGATTGGAATTGGAGCCGCTTTGTTACAGGAAGGAAAAGACGATGCTTCGGTTTTGAAACCTGTGGCATACGCAAGTAAGAAACTTCTACAGGCGGAGAGGAATTATTCAACCGTCGAGAGAGAGTGCTTGTCCCTCGTATGGGCAGTGCAAAAATTTCAGCCATATTTGTATGGAGTTAAGTTTCGAGTCCAGTCGGATCATCAACCCCTGATGTTCTTGGCTACTTCTCAGAAGCTCAACGCCCGTTTGATGCGGTGGTCGTTGTTACTTCAACCTTATAATTTCACAGTAGAGTACATTCCTGGGAAGGAAAATGTTGGAGCGGATTTCTTGTCAAGACACCCAGCTCCTGAAGAAGAAGAATGAATCATCTGGATTAAACTCACGGTGGAGAAGAGTGAGATGGACTACTCTCTTAGGAGGGGGCCTATGTCACAAAATAAAACCGTGTGTTTAACCGGTTGATTATTATAGAGGATTTTCTGATTAAACGGACTATCTGCCAGCGACTACTATTTTACTAACAGTAAAAACAAATCGGATGTCAAAATCCCAGGACAATATTTGTAGTTGCACGTGTACATCTCTAACGGATTGGGAACATTCGGTGGTGATGAAGACAGGTCCCGGCATCGCTTGACAGTTTGTCAACAGTCAGGGACAAACCGGAATTGGCAGCGAGAGACAGGAAACAGTACATCTGTCAAGTCTTAGTTCCGGAACATCAAGAAGATTGACGGCTGGTTACTGGCAACTGTGTTGAGAGTATACAGGAAACTCGCTGGCTTGTTTTGAGAATCTAAACAATTAATGACAACGTTGACAAGGACTAAAGCCAGGAAAATAGATTCTTGACAATGGCTGATATGTCCAAATAACACCTGTGTGGACAGGAAGAATACAGTCACGTGACCAATTAGAGGTTTTGCCATAAACCATGATTGTTGATGGGGAGTTGACAAAAACCGTGGATTATGATGGACGTGTTTGTGGGAGAGCTCTACAGTGCTAGATAAATTTAACATTAACTAGCATGTGTCGTTATGGCAAAGTGTAGTAGCCATCCCGGGAATGAGGCGGTTGTGCATAAGGTAGTCAATATAGTCAATTAGTTCTAATTAATATGAGCTGTAGGCTTGTAAAAACTATAGTGTGATGATTAGCACTTTTAGTGGAAAACTAACTAGAGTAGGGAAGTGATACTTGGCTCTGTTAGTTGAAAATAGATTAGTGAAGTGTTGATAAGCTTTACTAGTTGAGAATTGAGTAATGAGGGATAATTGGGATTTTCCCGTAGGTGTCCCTGGTGGGCGGGGTTCCGCATTCTGTTTGCTGATATTTTTTTGTCTTGGCCTGATGATAACCTATGTGGTCAGTTCATATGTCCATGAAGTAGGTTCATTATATTTTCTGAGTGAGGCCGATGGCCCACGATCATCTAATAGAGATCAGTGACGGGGAGGCTATCACCAGTTGTATGATTTATTTTACAGGTTCCTCGGGTTGGAATGAAGAACCCGGACCCAATGTAACATCCGATCCCGGATAAATTATGATGTGGAGAGATGGGCCAGCAACTTTCGCAATGGAAGAAGTTAATACACATTGCTCGGTGGAGTCTAATGGTATATGTATCCTACATGAGTGAATACCAATCGTTAACACACCTGAAGTGATGGAGGTTCAGCCCATGTGGAACTAGATCAGTAGGGACTGATGTTCACAGTAGATGAAACCAAACATTGAAGTGTAGTTGTTCCACGTATCAAGGAAATCAGAACTTTCAGACTATATCTAGTGAATAAAGCAAGCCATTTTATTCTAGATACATTAACTGTTTAATAGTGAGAACTAGTGAACATTTATCAAGAGACAAAAAGACTTGTTAGTAGGACAGTGTTCCATGTTTGTTTTCACTGCGCCGGAATTATGAAGCCGGAGTTTCTATAAACTATTAGGAACAGTTGCGTTAGGAAATATACTAGTATTTTCCACGGATTATATTTACATGAGATTCAGATCTCATGGTCATCAGAGTTCCTGGAGGAGGACATGTCTGGAGAGAAGGATACGACTTCGGTGAGGTTTTTCGTACTGACTTGAATGATGTCGTGTGATCCTTGCCATGATGTGTACACTATGATCCTGAACTTTGAAGGCTGACACATACATTTATGTTATAATACACGACACACTTTTTCTTCGCATACACGTCTCATATACGTTACACTTTTCTTTTAATAAATTAGTCTTTATTAATTTTTAGAAGCAAGATTTGTTGAGTATGTTGCGTTGGGGAAGTATGAGAGGGGGCATAGTACGACAGTGAGAGAGTGATAGGAAAAGGTGTCCATAGGCTGATGGAGTGTGTTGGACGGAAGCTGGTGGATTCTCCAGAATATTGAGAGGAAAAAAAAATTATAATGTGGGTGTCGACTCTCCTCACTCCAGGGACGACACTTTAAAGGAGGACACGACACCCACTACAGAGACTTTAACAGCTATATTCGTCGTGCAAAACAGGTAATAATCATGTTCCGTCTCTGAACAGTAAACAGCAGAGTAGACTATCTTTCACGAAGACTCAAAACGGTTCTGTCACCAATATGCACGTATGAACAAACTGCACAGACAGCCGAGCAGAAGCTTAAAAATTGACACATGATGACTAAATTGCTGTATCATCTATGGTCACTCCATACACACATTAACGTACAGCTGTTTGAAAGTCATCACGAGCTCCATATAAAAAGCTAAATGCATTCTAGTAACATGACTCCTTGTGTACACATTATTAACAAGAAGCTGAAGAAACAAGAAGGAAATGAAATATAAGGTATGAAATATATTCCTTCTACTTTCCTGTTCCATTCCATTACGGTTCCACATTATTGACCCCATGCCTCTGTAAATTCTGTCTTTACTTATATTACATATACACTGCACCCATTCCCATAAGAATCTGGATACGCCTCGTGTCGACACCGGAATTGATGTGCGGTACTTTAAAACAAGTTTGTTAGCGTGAATTCACTAGTTTTCACCAAAACATCAAAGAAATGTCGCCGCTTTCAATTATTTAAGTTGTCTTTGGACCTATCAAAGGCATATTCCTTGGGTTGAGGTAATTATAAGACGGCAGAAAAAATTTCATAACGATGCAACAGACAGTTTTCAAAATAATTGATCGTGAATGAAGGCATTCATTTCTAGACAGACTATAGTAGTAGTAGTAGTAGTAGTAGTAGTAGTAGTAGTAGTAGTAGTAGTAGTAGTAGTAGTAGTAGTAGTAGTAGTAGTAGTAGTAGTAGTAGTTGTAGTGATAAGTAGGAAGATAAAGCCGAAGAAGAAGGTTGGCCTGTGTGGCGGCAAAATAAATAAATAAGGAGAAGTGACACTGATAAGTAAAAAGGAAGAGAGGGTGGAATAACAAACCAAAGAAGAAAAAAGAGGATGAAGACAAAGAAATAAGAGGTGGAAGAAATGGAACAGAATCTGAAAGAAAAATATTACTTGTGAAGAAGTAAGATGACAAAACCGAGAAAGAGGCAGAAATAGAAGAAGAAACAGAAAAGGGGAAAACGGTGAATGGGAAAGAAGAGGAGGACAAGGTTAGTAGTAGGAGGAGGAAGAAAAATATTACGCTTCACAAAATATAAAGCAGAAGTGGAGAAAGAAGAAGAAGAAGAAGAAGAAGAAGAAGAAGAAGAAGAAGAAGAAGAAGAAGAAGAAGAAGAAGAAGAAGAAGACGAAGGAAAAGGAGGAGAAAGAGGAGGAGAAAGAGAAGGGAAAAGGGGTGAAAGTAGAGGGGGTAGAAGAAGGAAAATTATAAGCTGACGATGAAGATAAGTAATAAGATACACCCGAACAATAAGACGCAGAAGCAGAAGAAGAACCACAATAGAACTAACAATAATAATAAAAACAATGATTACCAAAAGAACAATGACGACTAAACCACAAATTAACACATACCTCAGACTATCCTCCTCTCTGGCCGACTTCCAGTATCATATATTGTTAACACTGATAAAAATAACCGTTCTAGAGCGATAACTACAGGTGATAAATGATACAGCCTGGGAAATCGTGTTAAAATTTTCCATCTCTACACTATGAACATTTATTACCAAACGCCATACAGGACTAAAAATATGTCACAGAAAAGGGGACATATACATACAGGTGCTTCGATTTTCAGGGGCAGTAATTATGAATGGATTTATTTGTCTTATGAAAGGTGCGCTTTCAGAATTAGCAACCTTCCAGTATCCGTGCTTGTTGGTGTATGTTAATGTGCTGGTAGAAGGAAAGCGTTAAACAGCTGGTTGGTTAATTCTTGAATGCTCTATATTTGGGAGTGTTTCTAAGTGTATATGTCATGATGCCGAGATAATACAAGGCGCGGCGAAGGATGATTAAGTCCTCGCGTGTTTAGTAGTTCTAATGGAGTGTGCAATTCTATGTGTGTCAGTTGAGACGAGGTGTGTACAGCCATAATCGAGTAGAGAAATACATTCAGAGGTAGTGACTGACATTCATAGAACGTGAGGGAAGCGATTAGAGAACACATTAGACAATATACAGTTTTAAAACTATAGTGACCACAGGGGTTGCAACCTTCCCTCTCCTTATGTGAGTGCCCATCAATGCTCGTTAAAGTTATTTCTCATGATATTTCAATGGCCTCATCTGGGTTTCCCGACAATTAATATGTTTGTGTATTACATAATATAACTATTAATATTTATGTATATGACAAAATGGACCTATTAATATGTATGTGCATTATATAACGCACCTATTAATAATTATGTGTATTACATAATAGACAAGGGTTAAGTAGGTAAGGAACCTACGACTGGTCTAGCAAACCGGTAAGGAATTTACTTGATCCTAAAATTCTGCCCGAGATTCATGGAGGAAATTAGAGGAAAAGCGATAGTCACAGGCGCTGGAATTTAAATTATCCCTTCCCATGATGCCTAACTGCATAAGTGGAAGAAAAACGAACGAACGAACAAACAAACAAACAAACATAATGGACTTATTAATATTCATGTGTATTATATAGTGGACCTATTAATATTTATGTGTGTTACATAATAGACGTATTGCTATTTATGTGCATATCACAATGGACCTAGTAATATTTCTGTGTATTACACAATGGACCTATTTATATTTATGTGTATTGCATAATGGCCCTATTAATATTCAGGTGTATTGCAGAATGGACCTATAGAGATTTTCTACATAGTGATATGTCTGGATTCTTCTCCTTACTGTCCATACCGTCTGGCGTTGGTGAATATGTGTGTCCACAGCATTCTGTCTCTTGTACTGAAATCATTTATGATTCCGAAATTCCTCAATGGCATGGTATAAAACTGTTCAGCATCTTCTCTCTTGGTCTCCCTCTGCCTCTCCTACCCTCCAGCTGTCCTGCTGTCATGACGTACTCCAACTTGTCCGTCTCATGACATGCCAAAACTATGTAGACTGTCCTCTTCTGATGAGAGCAGCCAGCTTTCCATATTAGTTAACTTCCTACAAGATATCCTAATTATTCTTTCTATCCGACCAAGATGCTCTCATACATCTTCTGTAAAACCACAAAATCTCATCTTCCTTCCATCGGGCATAATTTGCGAAGGTAGTTTGTCACTGCTTTCTTTCTTGGCAATAACCATACTGGCCGGGGACTGTAGCTATTGTCTCTTCTGCCTACCATCATAAAACTTGAGACCATAACCAAGAACTGCCTGTCAGCTTCTAGAAATTTAATAATAATTACATGAACCAACATATGTAAGGCTAATTATGTTCGGATTTAACTGTGATACAAGCAGGATTTGGCGCATTAGAGGACCGATCCGAGGAGTCTACAACCAGCATGTTACTGACAGAATCAATATCTACACGTTACGATATTTTATAAAGAAGACGAAGCGTGTATTCATTTGACCGGTGTGCAATGATTCTTAAAACAAACAAACTTCTTTCCTATTTCCGAGACAGTGCGGCACACCCAGTGATGCACCTCAGAGCACTATGTCAGAATTCGGCATGATTTGAGTAAGGGTTATCTACCTCTGGAAAGATTCCACCTACGGCAACGGCCTCTATCTACCTGTTGGTATGCTTTCATTCCTAATAATGTTGCCAGAGTAGTGGCACGATAGTCTGCTCTTTGCCATTTCCAACTGCCATGGAATTTTTAACGTACATAACTTGCACACGGGACCACCAGTTTTTAGCCTTTAACCGAAAAGGCTATTATTCTCTCACTACCCAAGAGATCAGGGGGCGTGTAATATTATTGTATGCACATATATTATATGCTGTGAACGAACCTGGTACCTTATACGCCTGAAACGGACATCACAACCTATCAGCAAATTAAAACAAAATTAAATATGTCGATATTCTCCCCCGATGTGTCTCCACCTTGCCGTGGTGGGGGAGCTTGACCCCATGTGCTTGCCGATGGGTGGAAACTACATATCGGACAGCGTATGGGATAGGGACCAGACTAAGAGAGACACAACCTGCTGCTCTGCAGGAGACTGAGGATAGCAGTCAAAAGTTTAAATCAGGCGCATGAAGGCAGTTCTTGTTTCGGACAATACTCTAATGCTCTCTGTCGAGGGTTTAGGCTGAACGCCTCTAAGCCACAGACCCTCGAATCTGAGAGTCGGGCCGATATCCACCTAACGAAAAATTGGAATCGAGATACTGAGCAAGCTACATGCCCAGTTCTGACACTTGTTTGAAGGCTCTCAGCTGAGGGATATGTTGGATTCCCGGATGAGATGGCCTGGCCGTTTCTCACTGACTGCTGCACGAAGGTAAGGTGCTGAGCCGGCAGCACATGGAGCCTACCTCGTGAGCGAGTACAAAAAGTCAGTAAAATGCCCCAGTCGAAGGAAATGGCTACGAAAACTGTCTGTATCTAACTCATAGAGAGTGTAGATAAAAGTGGAGAAACGTCTCAATAACGCGAAATGGAACGCACGGCGAGCGAACCTATTGCGTGGTCCAAAGTCAAAAGCAAAAGCTTACCGAGTGGATGTCGCCCGCAGTCTGACCGCCCCTGGAGCTCACTTGAGCGACCAGTGGCAAGCGAGATGCCCAATACATGGAAGTGAGGAACTAAAGCAGCCATGAGCAGGACGTGGCAACTGTCCAGTCTCGGAGCAATATGTGCCGGCTCTGCAGTTATGGAAACCTCCTTGGATAGCGAGGGACTGCCCATTGTCTGCCCCTGCCTTCCCTTGAGGGCCGACCGCGATGTCGTTGGTCGTTCTATCTTGACCAGCTGAGATGTGGGCGACATCACAACAGTCTAACGTGCCTCGAAATCAGAGGAAGGTTAACCTCATTAAAAAATGCCCGCCGGAAGTCGGAAGTGTCGTCCTATGGGTGGCAAACTAAAAATTGACACTACGCAATTACGTCCGAGTGAAATGTCTCGTCCGAATGTCTCTCGTGCTAGGAACAGCTCTGACTACCTAGTTTCCGAATGCCGCTCTTGTTCGGAACAGCTCTGACTAGGTAGTTTTCCGAATGCCCGCCGTGCCTGGAACAGCTCTGATGGGTACAGGGACAAGCACATGTCCGAAAACTCGCTTAGTGGAAACCAACCGCAGAGCTGACTGGTTTGTGCAGGAACGGCCCAGGGCGAGCGAAATGCCCAATATATTGAAGTGAGGAATTAAAACAGCCATGAGCAGGACGTGACGATTCCCTCGGTAAACCCAGCACCAGAGCGTTATGTGCCGGCTATGCAATTATGGAAGCCACCCAGGATGGCGGAAAATGCTATGGACTGTCCCTGCCTTCACTTGAGGGATGACCGTGTAGTCTTCGACTGCTCCAACTTGACCAGCTGAGATGTGGACGGTACCACAAAAGTGAGAGTCTCCCAGGATTGCTAACCTGGTCAAAAATGCACGCTAACAGTCGGATGTGTTGGCCTGAGGGTTTCGACCCGAGGGTGCCTAACCAGACACACCGCAATCACATCTGAAAAAATCACTCCGGATGAACGCAAAGAAAAGAAATATGTCGATATAGACTGATGTGTCAAATATATGGTGTCATTTTATCTGTAAGAATCTCTTAATAATAATTTCTTTCACAGTGCCTGAATTATTGCCACTGTAGTATTTCGATGGTGTTAGATACACAGTTAACTGTTTGTATAGCGGACGTGTTGGTGTAACTGCTTGGACGGTGATATAACAACGGCGTGAGCTCAGCCAGACAAGAGTACGATGCCAGCACTCTTCGTTCGCTATGGAAATGAAACCTATTCCTTCGTGCACTGAAGCCTACAAAGTAGCCTGGTCGTAACACTTCACACACACACACACACACACACACACACACACACACACACACACACATAGCGAGAGAGAGAAAACGGATTGACGACATCAAAGACATTGTACAAGCGCACGGAATGACACTATCCAGTGCCGCTCACCGGGCGCTGAACGTAAATTATTCCTCCCCACGACGCTTGACGGCAGAAGTGGAAGATGATGATGATGATGATGATGATAATGATGATGAAACTATCTACTGTGTTTATCAGAATGGTTGACCAGGAGGGATTTGACCGAGTCAGTAATAATAATAATAATAATAATAATAATAAGAAGAAGAAGAAGAAGAAGAAGAAGAAGAAGAAGAAGAAGAAGAGGAAGAAGAAGAAGAAGAAGAAGAAGAAGAAGAAGAAGAAGAAGAAGAAGAAGAAGAAGAAGAAAGAAAGAAAGAAAGAAAGAAAGAAAGAAAGAAAGAAAGAAAGAAAGAAGACGAAATAGAAGAAGAAGAGGAAGAAGAAGAAATAGAACAATAATAACAACAATAACAAGGAAAAAAGAAGAAAAGGTGCTTGGTAATAAAAGTGTCAGACAGAGATAACAGTTAGACAGACAGACAGACAGACAGACAGACGGACAGACAGACAGACAGACAGACAGACAGACAGACAGACAGACAGACAGACAGACAGACAGACAGACAGACAGACAGACAGACAGACAGACAGACAGACGACATGCGGACACACAGGCTAGCAAGCAACAACAACAAAAAAGAAAGCTCGATCAACATAGATCGTAAAGTTAGGTAGGATGTGAGTGCAATCAGAAAATTAAGTACATTTTAAGAATGAGAGAGAGCGAGAGAGACATTTTGACTGTCTACGTCTAATTTCTCTAATCAATTTACGATCTTCATTTGTTTCTTGAAGGACTTGTTCATTGGTCTTTCTGGCTGTCCATGGTATTCTTTGCATTTTCCTCAGAAACCACATCTCTACAGCAATCAGATGTTTTTCAGCCTGACTGCTCATTGTCCACGCTTCACATCCATACAAAAGTACAGGTTCAATGTAGCATCTCAACACTCTTTTTCTCGTTTCAATTGACATCTTTTTATTGGTCAATATGTTTTTCATCTTGCTAAAGGCTACTTTTGCCATGGCGATTCTTGTTCTAATCTCTTCAAGGCATCTCCCATCAGATGTTATTACTGTTCCGAGATAATTGTACCTGCTCACTTGTTGAAGAATATTCCCATTTACTTGTATATTACATTGTGGTATTTCGTCCTTCCTAGTGACGACCATTATCTGTGTCTTTTTACAATTTAATTCTAACCCTAGTTGTTCACTGTGTGTAACAATCGCATCTACTAAATTTTGCAGGTCCTGTTCATTGTCTGCAATCAAGACTGTATCATCTGCATATATAATGTTATTGATGCATCGTCCCCCAATGTTGATTCCTTCCATATCTTCAATATTTCTGAAAATACTTTCACTGTACAGGGAAAACAGATCTGGAGACATTACACATCCCTGTCTCACACCCCTTTTAATAGGCTGATATTGGCTTACTTCATTATCAACTCTTATGGCAGCTTGTTGTTTCCAATATATGTTTTTTACAAGTCTAAGATCTTTTCCATCAATTTGTAGATCTTCAAGCATCCTTATCATGTTGACATGTCTCACTTTATCAAAAGCCTTTGTGTAGTCAATAAAGCAAAGGTGTAGATCTTTGTTTACTTTATAGAACGTTCGATGTTTCTCAGTATATACACAGCATTTACTGTACCCTTGCCTTCCACAAACCCACATTGTTCTTCTCCTATTTCAGGTTGTATTTTCCTCCTAACTCTTTGCATGATAATTCTTAGCAAAATCTTCGTGATGTGACTCATTATACTAATTGTTCGATGTTGATCACATTCCAAGGCTCCTGATTTCAATTCATCAGGCCACCTTTAGTTGGGGTCACTGCGACTAAATAATCCAGAATGTAGTCCATTACAAGTCACTCCAGCCTCTTTACTTGGTATCATTGAGAATGAATAGTCCTTAACTCGGTCCTCTAAAAGTTACATCCATTGCTTTACTTGGTGTCAGTGAGATTGAATATTCTATTATTTGATTGTTTACAAGTCATTCCACCCTCTTTACTTGGTGTCATTGATAAATAATAGTCCATAATTTGGTTGTTTACAAGTCATTCCACCCTCTTTAATTGGTGCCATTGAGAATGAGTAGTTCAGAATTTGGTCCTTTATAAGTCACTCCACACTCTTTACTTGATGTAATTGAGAATGAATAGTCCAGAATTTGGTCCTCTACAAGTTACATTGAACGCTTTAGTTGGTGTCAATGAGAATGCGTTGTTCAGAATTTGGTCGTTTACAAGTCATTCCGCCCTTTTTACTTGGTATCATTGAGAATGAATAATTCAAAATTCGGTCCTCTATAAATCACAGCGCACCCTTTAGTTGGTAACATTGAGCATGAATAGTCGATAGTTTGATCTTTCCATGTCACAGCACATGCTTTAATTTGCGTCATTATGACTGAATAGTCCCAAACTTGATCCTTTACAAAAAGAAAAAGGAAAAAATGTCCCATAGCGATAACTAGCTCTATGCCCGTGGAGTGCTAGGATCATCACATTCCGTAGAAATCAGAACACGGAGGAATAGTCGGCGACTCTTTATCTCATGAAGGGAACAGTGAGTTCAGACATCGAACGCACATCCGCCCGCGCTTATATCAATGTCAACGTAACGTCCTGGCCATTACTCGGTATAAATTAGGAAATTTTAACAAGATTACACATTCCCACTTTGTAAGTGGAAAGCGTGCAGACATGTCACAGCGTCAATTACAGTGTCATGCTAATTTACAATGGAAACATGAAGAAGTAAAATAATCCCCATCTGAAATAACAAGCATTATGGATTGCAATTATAACCTAGAAGGAATAAACCGGAAATGGGCAGGGCACATATTCTATTATAGTTGACAAAAGCCAGACAGATTTAGGAAGGAAAGTCCTGGCATCGGACAAAACATGAAGAAATTAAGGATGGAAACGTGAAATGTCAGAAACGTATATCCGGACATTACGTCAGGTCTTAGTCAGATATAGCTGAGCTACCCTATGACACTAGACGGTACTACCTGCTTTCTGTTAGCGCTGAATGTTGGGCGGCGTTCACCAAACTAGATACCCAGCATTATGCCAACGACTTTCGACGGAGCCCAATTGAGAGAATGCAAGCATTACCCATGTGCGAAAAATGCAACCTAAAGACTAAATATTATAGCAGGACAGGCCAGGCCCTAAGCCTGGGTCTGCAACTAGTCTAGGATGGAAGCTCCGACCGGCGGACAATTAGAGCATCACTTTGCTGATCCGGTAGCTTCTGCAGCTTGTCTTGGTCCAGATTTATGTTTTTTTTTTAAAGTTGCACATCCTTTACTGTACGTCGCAGTCAACACCAGCATTTTACTGTCATTCTTGATGTATTGGCAAATTTTTACGTTCAGTAGTTTGCCATTGCTTTCTGAACGACAGGTTTCCATACCAACACGGTAAAACCAGCGCGACACGTCTGCTGCCAAATCGGCCACAGCTGTGTTTTGAACATGCGGTAAGCGACTCACGAATCGCGTTCGCAAGCCTTTTGGCCACGGATATCGGCTACTATTGGTGTTACCCTCCCTCTAAAGCAGAGGTGGCCAACACGAGGCCCACGGGCCGCATGCGTCCCGCCAAGAGTCATGTTGCGGCCCGCGGAGCTAGGTCAAATGAACATAAATGTTAACTTTATTGTACATATCACTAAAAGAATATTAAATCATGTGTCGTTCATATCACATATTTTTAAATTATAGCTAAGAGAAATTTGAAATATCTCGCATTTTTGGAGGAAAAAAAATCGTTGGTTTTGAGCTATTTTAAATAATCCTCATTTTCGGGATAATTCATAGATTTTAGCTATTTCACATATTTGACACTCAAGGTTACTTAGTTTTTTTGTTGTTTTTTGTTTTTTGTCCGATGCTAGGTGTTGATAAAATTTAATATGAGACATCAACTTCTGATATGTATGCTCTGTGGTCTTCTGCTTCTTCGGGAAGCTCGCAACGCTATTGGGCTCATACTCATAACTAATTTTAGTCCAGCTTGACAAAGTTCCATTTTATTCTATAGTTTCGTTCTATTATCGCCACTGCGTCTGAAGAGATTTTGCGATCGACGTTAAAAAACATATTTATCGTATTTTTAATAAGAGTACAAAATACTTTAACCAAGTATCCTGTCTACTATATCAATTCTATAGGTAATTAAACCCTGAAACGTTTTATTTATGTTATTATTTATTATTAATTAGTATCACCCGTGGTGCTTTTTTTTTTATTGTGTTAACACGAAGACCTGCCATGGCATCAACTAGTAAAGATGTTGGACCAAAGAAGAGAAGAATCACAGAAGAATTAAGAAGTTTTCAAGACAGGTGGACCATAAACTATTTTGTTCGTGGAAATTAAAATAAAGCCCATATGCTTGATATTCAGACAATCTGTTTCTGTTTTGAAAGAGTATAACATCAAACGACACTACGAGACTAAACATGCAAATAAGTTTGATAAGTACAAAGGGCAATTTCGACAAGACCAAGTAAATGGGTAAGGAATGTTTGGAGAGCGTCGTTGAAATTCTGTGTCCAGAAAAGAAGAAAGATTTCTCAGAAATAAGTCTGTCACGTCAGACTATTACTAGGCGTGTTGACGACATTAGAAAACATATTGAAGATAATTAGAAAAGTTGAGCATCCGAGTTTATATTTTATGCTCTAGCATTGGATAAAAGTACAGATATGGCAGATACTGCCCAACCGGAAATTTTTATCAGGGGTGTTGATGTCCATTTTAAAAAAGACAGAAGAATTAGCGGCACTGTATCCACCTAAGGACACTACTAAGTCAGAAGATGTGTTAGAGGCAGGTACATCGACATTGAATCGCTTTTCGTTACAATTTTACAACTTATTGGGCTTAACAACGGATGATGCTCCAGCAATGGTTGGTAAACACGAAGGTTTAGTAAAATTGATTGAAAATTAGACCTCCAAAGTCGGTAATACTTCAATGCTATATTTTCATTGCATTTTTCATCAGGAGAATTTATGTTCGAAGTCCCTCAAAATGGACCATGTCATGAAATTGGTCGTCAAAATAGTGATCTTAAGTAAGTCGAACGGGTTGAATCACCGTCAGTTCCAAGAATTTCTAAAGTCTTTGGACTAGGATTATAATGGCGTTACATTTTATGCAGAAGTAAGATGGCTTACCCGTGCCAAATTGTTGGAACAGGTGTTTGATTTGCAGCAAGAAATACAATCATTCTTTGCAAGCAAGTCAAAAAATATCCGAAAGGTTGAAGACAAATAGTGGGTTTGCGACTTTGAATTTCTGGTCGATATAACTAGCCACTTAACTGACGTTAATACTCGTCTACAAGGGAAAGATCAATTAATTAATAAGATGTACGATCATATTTCTGCATTTCACATGAAACTTGGTCTTTATGAACAACAGCTGAGGACAAAAAAACTTTTCTCACTTTTCTACATTGTCATTGTAACCAGAAGTCACACAGAAGGCGGCGGATAAATACGCTTCTTTGATACCTGACTTAAACCTCGACTTTAAAAGCCGATTTCAAGATTTTTTAAAACATTATGTGTTGTTTTTTTAAGCATTTGCAATGCCATTCACAGTAGACGTGAATTTATTACCAGGAAGATTACAAATGGAACATTGTAAAATGTGTTGTGATACACAGTTAAAGAAGAAATTCCATCAAGTTGGTTTGGAAGAGTTCTATGAAACGTATTCGGACAAGGATAAATATCCTGCGTTTTACAAACATGCTCTGTCAATGCAAACTTTGTTAACCAAATGTGAAAAGTTTGGTCAATTTTCAACCAAACGTATAAAAAGCAGAACACTTTTTAAACGAAATGTGAAAAGTTTGGCGAAATTTCAACCAAATTCATTTTTAAAAAAATATGGAACTTTGTTAACCAAATGTGAAATGTTTGGCCAAATTTCAACCAAACTTATAAAAAGTAGGAAACTTTGTTAACCAAATGTGAACATTTTCGTCAATTTTCAACCAAACTTATAAAAAGTAGGAAACTTTGTTAACCGAATGTGAAAAGTTTGGCCAAGTTTCAACCAAACTCATAAAAAGTAGGGAACTTTGTTAACCAAAGGTGAAAAGATTGACCAACCAAACTTATAAAAAGTAGGAAACATAGCTAATCAAATGTGAAAAGTTTAGGTCAAGTAAAGAAATATTTCATCCAAACTTATGAAAAGTAGAAACTTTTGTTGGCCAAATGTGAAAAATTGTGGCCAAATTTCAACCAACCTTAAACATAGTGCAGCCAAACTTATTAATAGTAGGAAACTTAGTTAACCAAAGATGAAAAATTTTGACCAAATTTCAGCCAAACTTATAAAAAAGTATGAAAATTTCTTAACCAAATTAGAAAAAATATCTCACGTTGTCATTTCAGATCTGCAATAGCGTCAAGTCTCCATCCAACCAGTAGTGTCTGTTATGAAGTCGATCCTTTCTTCAAATCACGTCAGCCGTATTGACCCCTTGAATACCATCTACCTCATCTTCTAACCGACTTTCAACGTTTCATACCACTTATCAGTAACATTCTCTTTGAACACATCACAACCGGTTTTCTGCTGACTGGGCACATTTCCAATTTACTAGAGATAATCGGTTGTCCCCTATGCAAACAACAGCTGTATTTCAGAAAATGTTAAGTATCTTATGTAATAATTCACTATCGTTGAATGAACAAATAAAATTGTACAAAAATTAACAATTAAATTTCTACATAAAACATTCAATTTGGAAAGAATAAAGAGAAAATTTAATTGTTAATTTGTTAATAAGTATAATAATAAGTTTGGTGGATATATTTCACTACGTTGTCATTCATTCCCCCCCCCCCCCCCCCCCCATCTTCCTACTTGGTAAATATCTTTCCCATTTGTTTAACAAAGTGTCCTACGTTTTATAAATTTGGTTGAGTTATTTCTGTATTTGGTCAACATTTTCCCCTCCTTTTCATAAGTTTGGATCTTCCCCGATGTGTCTCCAGCTTGACGTGGTGGGGGAGCTTGCGTGTCCCATCGACCCCATTTGCTTGCTGATGGATGAAAAACTACATATCGGACAGCTTATGGGATAGGGACCAGACTAAGAGAGACACAACCTGCTGCTCTGCAAGTGAGACTGAGGATAGCAGTCTAAAATGTAAATCAGGCGCACGAAGGCAGAATTTCTTGGTCCGGACAAAACACTAATGGCTCCCTGTCGAGGGCTGTGGCTGAACGCCTCTAAGCCACAAACCCTCGGACCTGAGAGCCGGGCCGATACCCACCTTTCGAAAAATAAAGGCGTGATACTGAGCAAGCTACATGCTCAGGTCTGATACAAGTTCGAAGGCTCTCAGCTGGGGGATATGAGATATTCCCGGATGAAAGGGCCAGGCCGTTTCTCGTCCACCGCTGCACGAAGGTAAGGTGCTGAGCCGGCAGCACAAGTAGCCTACCTCGTGAGCGAGTACAAAAAGTCAAAAAGTGCCCCAGTCGAAGAAAATTGCTGCGAAAACTGCATCTAACTCATGGAGAGGGTAGACAAAAGTGGAAGAACGTCTCAATGACGCAAAATGGAACGCACGGCGAGCGAACCTATTGCGTGGTCCGAAGTCAAAAGCAAAAGCTTACCGAGTGGGTGGCGTTTGCAGTCTGACCGTCCCTGGTGTGTGCTTGAGCGATCAGTGTCAAACGAGTTGCCCAACACATGGAAGTGAGGAACTAAAGCAGCCATGAGCAGGACGTGGCAACTCCTCGGGTGAGCCCATTCACAGAGCAATATGTGCCGGCTCTGCAATTATGGAAGCCTCCTTGGATAGCGAGGGAATGCTCATGGTCTGCCCCTGCCTTCCCTTGAGGGCCGACCACGATGTCGTTCATCGTTCTATCTTGACCAGCTGAGATGTTAGCGACATCACAACAGTCCAACGTGCCTCGAAACCAGAGGAAGGCTAACCTCATTTAAAAATGCCCGCTGAAGTCGGAAGTGTCGTCCTACGGGTGGCAAACTAAAAATTGACACTACGCAATTACGTCCGAGTGAAATGTCTCGTCCGAATGTCTCTCGTGCTAGGAACAGCTCTGACTACCTAGTTTCCGAATGCCGCTCTTGTTCGGAACAGCTCTGACTGGGTAGTTTTCCGAATGTCTGCTGTGCCTGGAAAAGCTCTGATGGGCGCAACGACAAGCACATGTCCGAAAACTCGCTGAGTGGATGCCGTCTTCAAACTTGTCTGGTTTGTGCGGGAATGACCCGGGGAAACGAAATGACGAATATATTGAAGTGAGGATTTAAAGCAGCCATGAGCAGGACGTGACGATCTCCCTCGGTGAGCCCAGATCCAGGGCGTTATGTGTCGGCCCTGCAACTATGGAAGCAACCTTGGATGGCGGAAAATGCTATGGACTGTCCCTGCCTTCCTTTGAGGGATGACCGGTGTCTTCGACCGTTCAACCTTGGCCAGCATGGTTGCAGATGGCACCACAAAAGTGAGAGTCTCACAGGAATGCTACCTGGTCAAAAAAGCACGCTTAAGTCGATGTGTTGGCCTACGGGTTTCGGCCCAAGGGCGCATAACAGACACACCGCAATCACATCTGAAAAAACACTCCGGATGAACGAAAAGAAGAGATAGGTTTGGATGATATATTTATGTATTTAGCCTAAGTTTTTCCCATTTGGTTGACATATTTTAGTACTTTTTATAAGTTTGGACGAGATCGTTCTCTCTTTGGCTGATACATTTTCACACTTGTTTAACAAAGTTTCCTACTTTTCATGAGTTTGAACGATGTATTTCTTTACTTGGTCAATATTCTTCCTCTTTGACTAACACATTTTCCTACTTGGTCAATATCTTTCCCATTTGGTTAACAATTTGTCTACTTTTTATAAGTCTGAACCAGATATTTCTCTTTTTGGCTGATAATTTTACCATTTGGTTGACAAATTTTCCTATTTCTTTATATGTCTGGAGAAGATATTTCTCTCTTTGGCTGATGTTGTTTCCCATTTGGCTAACAAATGTTCCTACTTGGCCAAAAATTTTTCCCATTTTGCTAACAAAATTTGCAAGTTTTCATGAGTGCGGACGTGATATTTCTGTATTTGGCCGACGTTTTTCACATTTGGCTAACAAATTTTCATACTTGACCTAGAGTTTTACCCTTTGGCTAACAAAGTGTCCTACTTTTCATACGTTTTGGTGAGATATTTTTGTATTTGGCCTAACTTTTTCCCATTTGGCCGCTAATTTTCCTACTTTTTATAAGTTTGGCCTAGCTATTTCTCTCTTTGGTTGATATTTTTTCACATTTGGTAAACAAAGTTTCATACTTTTCATAAGTTTGAACGATGTATTTCGTTACTTGTTCAATGTTTCCTCTTTAGCTAACACATTTTCCTACTTGGTCAATATCTTTCCCGTTTGGTTAACAATTGTCTACTTTTTATACGTTTAGTTGAGATATTTCTGTATTTGACCGACATTTTTCACATTTGACTAGAAAATTTTCCTACTTGACCTAGGTTTTCCCCCTTTGGCTAACAAAGTTTCCTACGTTTCTTAAGTTTGGGTGAAACATGTCTGTACTTGGGCTAACTTTCTCCAATTTGGCTGACAATTTTCCTACTTTTCATAAGATTTTCTGATCTATTTATAAAATTAGTAGAAATATTTCTCTCTTTGGACGATATTTTCTTTTTACATTAGGTTAACAATATTTCCTAATTTTCATTAGTTTGACCGAGATATTTATATATTTTACCGCAAATTTTTCAATTTTAGTTAACACATTTTCATATTTGAATGTTGAAGTGGTACATAGATGCTGTAGTTTTGTCTGGCTGTGAAGTGTGGCGCTTAGAAGACAAGTCTAGGAACATATATTGGTCTTGGAAATAGGTTTCTGGGGAACGATGCAAAGACCCGTATAGACACAAGGAGAGATAACGAAATTGTAAATACACTTGGTGGACCACCCTAACGGGTATAAAAGGAGCGAGATAGAAAGAGAGAGAGAGAGAGAGAGAGAGAGAGAGAGAGAGAGAGAGAGAGAGAGAGAGAGAGATGTGGTTTTCATTTAACGATCTGAAATCGTATGATGTTAGTTTTTGAGCACTTATCTAGCTACTTAGCTACTCACTCACCCCTTAACATCTTAACTCACCCCTTAACATCTAATTTCACATAAAAGCATGAGTAGGGTAGTAAAGAATAAGAGAATTTCTAACTTCCAAGGTGCTGACCTCATCTGGCAGAGGACTGACAAGAACAAGGTAAAAAAAATCCTCTTCGAACGCCATCTAGAGCAGAGCAACCAGACAGACATGAGAGGCCGACATTTTGCCAAGGAGGTCACCTCAGACAGATGCAAGGCCCAGAACATTTCGGATGAAGACACGGTGACATTTAAAGAAATCAAGGCTGTGCTTCGACGATTAAAAAAAAACGGCGCTCCAGGGCCAGATGGCATAAGACACGACAACATCAATAGGTGTACCGACACCGAGCTAGAGAAACTAGCAGACATGTACACAATAACAATATAGGGAGTGCGAGCATCAAGGAGGAGTGGTTACACAGCTATCTGATTCCCTTGCCGAAGCCTGGCAAAGACCACACACAAATTCAGGGATATCGAATAAAAACCATGCAGAATACAATAGGCAAGCTGCTGGAGAAGTTACCTGACAGAAAAATATCAAGCCACCTAGAGAGGCAAGGTGTTTTCTCACCTACCCTGGGAGGGTACCGTCCAAAAAGAGAAACCTGAACCAATACAGCGGTTTTTGCCAATGACGTCTATGAAGGTGTCCACTCAGGCATTGAAACCTTTGCTGCAGCGACTGATCTGGAAGACGCGTACAACAGAGTACCATTGGATTTCTTACTGCTTCAGCAGCTTTAACTCAAGATAAGTCCTTTTCACCTTAGTTGGATCGCTGCAGCCCACTTCCAGTGGAAAGTATTTATTAGATGTGGCAGTTGGACTTCGGAACCAACAACAAATTATCCTGGCCCACCACAGGGATCACCATTATCTCCGGTACTATTCAACGCCTACACTTTGAGAATCACCAGCGAGCAGATCACTGGACCGGGGAGGGCATTGTCATATGCCGAACTCAATCGCATAAGTATTTGGTGTGTTGAAGCTGAGGCAATGGTCAACCCAACAAAGGCAACAGTGACATGGTTCCCTTTGAATAATCATATTGCGAACACTCCAACATCAACTGTAAATATGTGTTCAGAGACTGTGGAAAGAATGTAGGCAATGATTTACCTGGGGATACATTTTGATCGAAGCCCTGCTTATAATGAGCACATAGACCAGGTGATAACAAAGGCCAAGCGGGGTTTTGCTGCGATACGAGTGATGGCGGCAGCAAACTGTGAGAGGCGCCATCTATGTCTTCTATACGAGGGGCTGGTCATGTCTGTTGATGAATATGCGATGGCGATGCTGGCTCTCAACCGTAAGCTGATAGAAAGGATGGAAAAGATACAGAACGAAGCTATGCGCATTATTCTTGGATGTACAAGTTATACAGCATGCTGGGCGATGCGCTACCTTCTTGATTTTCCAAACATGAAGACAGAATACAAATTTGCAGAGCAAGTGCCTACCTCAAAGTTAACGCAAACAGACAACATCGACTGCATAGTGAAATTATGAAGGTGAAGTGCAGCAGGTTAAAAAGAGGAAGGTCGTGGATGGGTCAAGCCGAAGACATTCTTCATCAGGTATGTTCACTTGAGAACTTAGAACCTGGCGAGGAGTGGGTACAAGTGCCAACAGGTTTCTGTAGTCTTTTACTGTTTGCATAGACAGAAAATGCAGACAAGAAAATACGGCTGCTGTAGAGGCGGAAGTACAAGCGTTGATTTTCGAGAATTCGTTAGACGGTGATGCTGTCATTTACAAAGATGGGTCGGTCGTCCGACATGTGAGAAGCTCATGGTCCTTTACGGCTCAGGCCGGAGGGAGAACTGTGAAGGAGGACTCTGTTGCTTTTGATGAGACCACAAGTAGCCTGACTATGGAAGTCATGGCAGTAAGTAAAGCAATAACATGGCTCGAGACACAGACATTCACTAGGGCATGTTTCCCTAGCGACTCAATGAGCGTGCTCATTAGGATACAGATGGGGTGGATCCGAAGAGAGTGGTTGTTGTCTTCGGAGCGGTCTCGGCTGGCAAAGATTAGTTTCATCTTCGTGCCAGGGCATGCGGGAGTACAAGGAAATGAGCGGGCTGACAAGCTCACAGGTAAGGCTACTGTGGAGGGCGGACGCACCATGGACCAGGCTAACATGCTGAATGCTCTACGACAGTGCTTCCTAAACATTTTACTTTCGCGGACCAACATAAAATTTTTCTTTTGCACAAGGCAGCGGTGCCGTCTAAACAAAAAATTCCTCATTGTAATCTGGAATTTTATATGAACTCAATATACATTTTAATATAAATATAAGATTTAATGTTATTGTGGATGTTGTCCCGGTGCGCTAAATACTGCCCCATAATATTATTAGATGATGGTGATTTATTTAATAGTGGTCCCATTTTCATGAGTAAAAGTTTAATTGTAGAGATTTTACAAATCAAAATATGTTTCAAATGTCAAAACTACATTTATGACTCCTTGTAGAGGTGTATATACTAGTATACACTGACAGTAATGAACACCAATATAAAATTAAAATAAAATATATCTTGGAAAACGATACCAAATCAAATTTTAAACAAGCTGACAAAATTACAGTATGTTGTAATAAAAATGTTTTAACAGTAACTATTTAATGCGAGGGGTGGGCCTATTTATTATTTACAAGCTTATGAAATCGTGGTACGATTGTAGACAGCGCTACCCGCAAAGGAGAACAAATTTCCATACTGTTTCTGTATTTTGTCTTAATAATGCTCATTGCCGAAAAAGAAATACTTTTCTTTTAAGTTGTCTTTGTATCGATATCTGAAATACACCATCAGAACGGCTAAGGTGACAATGTCCATGCTTTCGTCCAGCTGTAATGAAAACTACTTTGCAGATTTATCTAACACGTTCACTCGCTCAGGCGATGGCAAAACGCATTATAATCGTACAACGAAAATCACGTATGTTCTGCATCTTATGACAATCAGCAAATTATAATGCCTAAACATCTTTCTCTCTTTTCGTCACATAGGAAACAAAAGAAACGCACGTCGTCAACAAACAAATGTCGTCGACCGGGCCGGTTTTTAGTATCGGTCTCAGCTGGTTACTATTTTTAACTTTCTCATTGAATCAATGATTCGTTTTTCCTTAAAATTAAATACTCCTTGGGCTATACGTCTGCAGCCTCAATTTAGTTTAAATTTAAATCACCATAAAAACGGTGCGGATATCATGTTTTGAGAAAAGGACAATCTTGTTTTTAAAAAGTTCTAAACAATCCTCAAAGGAGAAAATATTTAACTTTGTTCTTACTTTTTTCAACTCGGCGGACCGGCAAAGATGAGCTCTCGGACCGGCACCGGTCCGCGGACCATCACATTGGGAAGCACTGCTCTACGAGAAGTAAGACTTGCGAGAACCAAATGATGACTGTGAATCTAAAACCATGGTCAGACTGCGAGAAGAGCAAATTAAAAGAGATGTGGCCAAACAAGAACACGAACGAACGAACGAACGAACAAACTTTATTTTCGAAGGGTAACAAATTGGGCACGTAGGCCGGTCTTACATTCGGCCCTTCCAATCACTCATCTTTCGTTCTTCAGTGCATAGTGCATTCACATAGGGAAAAAACATTGTCAAATGAATGTTGTAAGCATAAACAATGCATGTTACCATGTTATGAGACAAATCCCCCACCCACCCACCCATCTATCCATCTGCGTGTCCCCCACACACACATCCACCACTCAACCAGACACATACCCACAGGCACATAATGACCTTATCCATCCACGCATCCCCCAACCAACACATCCCAAACACACCCCCACATACATCATCTCCCTACGCACACACACATCTCCCACCCACCACACATCCCCCACCCACCCACACACCCAGGCACACATGCATGCAACCACCCATCCATACCCACCCACACGCACACATCCTCCACCCATCCTATAACCTAGCAACACTCACCCACCCACATATCCTCCACCACCCACCCACACACCCCCAAACACTCAACCAAACACACATCCCCCAACCACATTTCCAACACCCACACACACACATATTCCCGCCAACTCACATATCCTGCACTTACCCACACACACAACCCGAACCCACCCACACAACCCGAACCCACCCACACATCCCCCACTTGCACACATATCACTTACTACACAATTCCCCCCACCCACACATCCCGCACCCACACATCCCCTCCCACCCCCAACCTACACACACGCACCCTCCCACACATCCTCCACCCACCCACTCGCCAACCATCCCACACCGATCTCTAAACCCCAATCACACATCCCTTAACTGATTCAGTGCCAAACAAAAAAGTGGTCATACCCAAACAGAGATTCAAGGCAGAAAATTTAAACTAGGGGTATGCCACAATTTTGCTTTTAAAATGGTTAAAACTGTAGCAGATGCATTGTATTACATATCAAATTAAAGAGAATTGCACAGGGAACCTGACAGTGTTAATAATTAATTGATAGGTTACAAATATTATGACAATAATGAGAGTTTTAGTAATAACAATTGAAATTAAAGTGTTAAAAATTATGAAAAAAATTCACTTACCAAGTCTTTATTTTATATCCGAAGCCGCTAATCCAGTTAAATTTAGTGAATTATATTACACACACCAGTTGTCTTCAAGAATATCACAAGAACTGCTCCATAACATGAATAAAACGCAATGAAATCATAACATTATGAAGTACATCATTTTCACACAAAATGGAAAAGCCATCATATTCTTAGTAAAATTCACTGTTAGATTTTTTTTCAATATTATGACCGCCTTCTACATAATTATCTGAATACTGCACAGGTTCGTTTTAGAATCTATCACAAAGTCGTTTACATCACAATAACTATAATATAAAACTGTTTAAAACTGTGATTTTATTAAAATATATGAGGTCAAGAACCAGAAGATATGGTCACTTTGAATTTCGAAATATCAACAAACATTCTCCTAAAAGTTTACACGAAACCATGCCTGATCTGTGCACACGGAAGCACACGAAAGGAAATAAAATCTTTCGCTTTTGGAGTTTAAATAAGTGAGACACTAAAAAGGTGGACTGGATAGGAAACACAGATACATTAAACCACTATACATAAGAGGGGCATTAAAGTGGCATCTGGGTGGGAAATTTGGGTTACTTGGGCTATCAAGTGGCATCTGGCAGCCACACAACCCGAACCCACCCACACATCCCCCACTTGCACACATATCACTTACTACACAATTCCCCCCACCCACACATCCCGCACCCACACATCCCCTCCCACCCCCAACCTACACACACGCACCCTCCCACACATCCTCCACCCACCCACTCGCCAACCATCCCACACCGATCTCTAAACCCCAATCACACATCCCTTAACTACACATCTCACCACCCATAAACTCACACACACACACACACACACACACACACACACACACATCTCCCCACCCATACACACATCCTCACCCATCAACACATTCCTCATCCAAAAACACACACCAACCACCCACACACTCCCCACCACCCACATATACCCCACCCACACACATCCGCCTTCTCACCCACACTCACATCCCCCACCCATACACTCATTTCTTACACACATCCACCCACACACGTACTCATCCATCAACCGCTCACATCCACACATCATCCACCCACCCATCAACACATGCATCTCTCATCTACCCTCCCACCCACACACAGGAAGCCAAAGAAGATTCATAAACCAACACAGAACGGGTGTCGTTAGCCGCTACACGCTGCGGGATTTGCTGAGTAGGGGATCCGAGCACTTATGGACTGAATGGTTCGATGTGCAATGAGGATGATCTGTCGACTATCCATCTAACTAAGAAGGATAGCAGTGGCAAACTACCTTCTCTACATTTGCTTAGAAAATCACGTTTCGTCATTTCATAGAGATTACATATTAGGACAAGCAAATCTCGCATTTTATATCATGAAAAAAAATTTAATGCAATAATCCCTCGGACTGAAAGTTAAAAAAAAAGCATTTTTGCTTGTCACGTGGAACCCAATTTAACGTATGGCTGCATAATTAATGAACAAAGAAAAACATCATCTGAAGCCATGGAAATATATTTTTGCAATGGAAACTACATTGGACAGCTTACATAATTAATGTAAATGGTTAGCTGGAGGCTATATATAATGACCGTTTATTAAACACACAATAAGGAGGCAGTCGTAATTTGTGGACACATTATACGAAGAGCCGGTCTCCCTGGCTGAGGTGTTAGCAACTTTCTCCGTAACCCCGAATACTCTCGTGGTTGACGTGAGCGCACGAGAATCTGAAGGGGTTCGAGTCGCGCCAGTGACTTACGAGAGTATGGAGCCGGTCGCTCAGAAAGTCGTGGCGTGCTGATGAGCGTAATCTAGCCTAGGAATCAACATACAGCTGAAAGATGCTCATGTTGACCACTATATCCTGAAACAGGATGGAAAAGCCGGGAAAAAAAATTATACGAAGAGACAAAAAATCTCTGTCAGTTTATATAACAGTTGGAAACTCTAATGGGCAAAATATAAAGAAAAGAGTAGAGATGGAAGATTCTTGACTGTCTTCTTTCTACTGAACGTAAACTTGCCCAGGAATCACAAACAGCCAAAACATCCTGGAGATGACTGCTACGTCCTGTAAAGATTATGCAACTAATTACCACCCCCCCCCCCCCCCCACCCCCACCCCCATATTTACATTGGCAATAGCGCATTAACTGATACATTCTTTTGGAGGTCGCAGGATGTGGAGAGGCATGATCGCACACGAATGTTATCGATACACATGATGATGAGTCCAGTGATACTTTTTCGTAATCTAATGTGAATACCACCACGTTTAGTTCAAACAAGATCAAGCGGTTTATCTTGAATATCCACTTCTGTGAAGGTTTTTGTCACAACGCGTCATCCATTATTGACGTCACAGCCATCCGGCTTTGTCCATGCGTGATCAGTCTCCTTCAGGTGATTTGGAAGAGTGTGGATTTAGGCCACGGGATGGCTAGCGGAGTTCATAGCGAACTGCGCTGGTAATGTCAAGAGAATGGTCGGGCGTGGGTTTGACGCCTGGGCTCGGCACTTGCCAAAGTGAGGGAAAGATTGGCCAGCTATTCCTCTTTGCCCTCAGACCTCAAACATGTCGTGGCACATCTCTTCATTGACATATAGCAGGAAACTGCTTATGGACTAAATCATATCGGCCCATACAGTTCTAATTGTTTAACTGCTTATCTATCTATCTATATATATATATTCAAATAAACGTTTATCAAGAAGACGTGGAGAGATAATATATATACAGACCTACAAGCACTTGAAATCAGCGACTGACAAGAGAAGGTCGACCAGAGAGACGAATGCAGATGGCTTGTATCTGCAGCAAAGAACCTCAATGGCTTGGAATGCTGAAGAAGAAGAAGAAGAAGAAGAAATAAACGTTTGTTCTTCTTTTACTTTCCATCATCACACTTCCGCTGTCCGTTAGCAGTAAACCAAAATTTCCAAAACTATTGTTGTCTTTAATAAATATATATTTTGTCATATTTGTTTTTTCGGTTGCCATTATTGTTGTTTTTTGTTGCATTGAAAGATGCCTTTGGCTTCCATTTAGTTTAAATATAGACGCTATGAATAAAATATTACACGATTTTTTTCTTGGAATAATTCGCTGCCTCGCGTCAAGTGCGTACTGCAGAGGTACATATCATGTTATGTGAAAAATAAATGATACTTTGGATGAAATGTGATGTACATCGTGGCTGATATTACGCGAATGTGTAGAACTTTATATCCACAGAAGTCTAACACTTAGCAGAATACGCCCGGCAAGAAATCGTGCAATATTGTATTTATAACATCTGTGTTAACATTTAATAAGAAATGAGTTGAGCTAAGAACCAATATCACTGCACTCATGACATACGCGTTCCGTCCCTTCGTTCGATAGCCAGCGAAGAGTTATACTATAATCGTTCCTACCGCTATCTGCTTGAAAGTTTTCCTGGTCTTCCCTCTCAATTTTGAGATGCTTCCAGAACCCCTGCCAATCCCCCGCATTACCAGTCTTTCCACATATGGGTTCTCAATC
>JACEFZ010016678.1:0-7500 GCA_014155875.1 Cepaea nemoralis
AACAACTTTTTTGGGGGTCCCTTTAAACTTATCAACATAATCTTTTATAAAGGGTACCAATTGGAGAATCAACAACTATAGTACAAACTATACATTCTACATGAAGGTCCCTTTGAAAATCCACTATAGTAGCTCTATCCTTTATCGAACAGGTCCCACATTGAAAAATTAACAACTATAGTACTCTATCACATTCTATCATGAGGTACAAAAAGGAAATCAATCGTATTCTAACCCCTATTCATGTATTGGAAGGGGAAACACAATCAAAGAATCAATGTGTTTTAGGTAACCATTACTTGTATTGGTTGAGGGACCGTCCCCCTTGAAGTCTTGACAACGATTTTCGTTCATTGTGCTCTAAACAGTTAGTTATTAGTTAGTCGAGTTCCAACTTCAGGGAAACGGTCGTCCCCATTATGCTCCATTCCGTCCAAGCGAATATCAACAAAAGGGCCCACCTGTCCAATTGAAAACTGAATAGACGGAGTCTCGCATCCACAAGCCCGCACGGGTACCTGTGCAAAATCCCCGTCAAATTCAACACAAATTGCATCCACAAATACCACAGTTCATCGTTTGGACTCGGCAGTCACCAAAAAACCTCTTGCCCGGGGTTTTTCTCACATGGCTCGGTCTCTTAGCGCTGGCGACCCCCAAAAGTGTCGCCCAAAACAAACCCGCAGCTTAGCGACGACCCCCCGGAGTCTCCCAAAAATGTACTCGTCCCGAAAGGAAAATCAGTCTTTTCAGAAACCCCGTAGCCATTGTTCCGAACATGAAGGTCACTTACAGACAGATGTAAAAGCTTCCATACGAATTTAAACAGCTCAGGGTGTCGCCCAACACTCAGTAGCAGGGGAAGAACCAGTCTACCATCCAACATGAGGAAAATCGATTGCAAACCGAAGCAAAAGCATAAACAGCCACGGCCCTACGGTTCATGCCTAACCCCCATTCTGGTGACCGAAGTCCCGTGCTCTCAAAAAAACATAAAACATCTCCATAGCAATGCCTGGTCTGAATTGTAGAGACCTACACAGATCCCCTCTCGGCCCCCTAAATTACTCCAGAGGAAAAGTAACCCAACATACTGAACAGACCAAATGCAGAAGCTGCTGGATCAGCAAAGCAATGCTCAAATGCAAATTTACATGTACCTCAATGTGTATGCCCCTTTTCCCATCGCTGTGTCTGTCGATGGGTATATCTATTCGGAGACCCGCATCCGTTGCTCCACGGGGGCCTGGCGAGAAGCATAATGGGAGGAAAAAGTAGAGTCAGATAAAGGTGGGGAAACACGGAAAAAAATGCCGTTAAAAAAGGGAGACAGTGGAAGGAGACAAAAAAGGATACAGATTTGGGATTTACATGAGATGCTCTTCAGTTCGCGGGCCATATATGATAGTAATAAATAGTGATAATGAAAACCATCACAAAATGAAGATCGACATCAACAATGAAGAAATTGAGCTGCCAACTGTGAATGTCACTCCATATCTATAAAAGAACGGATTACCCTAAAAAAAAACAGGGCCCTAAATTGGCTACAGCAATACAGAGAACAGGGCCACTTGGTGGCAAATGGCAAGATTGAGGCGACAAGAGCAAAGAAACGGCAGAAACGTAAATATATGGATGGCTTGGCCACGTGGCATGGTAGACACAAGAACACGAAGCTGATCCACGACATTGGTGATCGAGTGAGATGGGGAAACAAGACCGACCACGCTTATTGGCATACACATGATGATGATGTGTACTATGTTTGGTCCTAAACTGCTTTTTGTGTAGTACTGAATCGTTAAGCATCGCGATGATGTGCACAGAACTGTGTGGGAGGGGGATCGGTAGGAAGTGGCTGGTTGCGACCAGCACTATGACGGAAACTGATTGATTGATTGATTGATTGATTGGTCGATTGATCGATTGATCGATTGATTGATCTAGGAACCGAAATCACAGCATTGGGGGCATTCCCATAAGCGCTCCGTCCGCATCCTCAGCAGCCAGCGAAGAGTTCCAACAGCAATAGTACCAGTAGCAATCTGATTATATGTCCGCCTCGCATTTCCTCTGAGCGTCGAGCTTCGGCCAAATCCCCTCGTCACTCCTCGCTGCCTCATTCTTGCCAGACCATGGTGATCCATTTGCTCCTCCAAGGTGTACACGTGCCCCCACAAGTCCGCAACCACGTCTGCCTTATCATACATCAATACTCCACCAAATTTTGCAGAGCCAGCCAATCTGTCCGCATGTTCATTCCCCAGCACATCGGCATGCATCTGAGAAAAGATCCAGACGATGCTTGCCACCCGTGACCTCCGAAGCGAAGCAAACCAAACTGCACGAAGCAACAGAACTGGCATGGGATCAGACACGTTTTGGAGAACGGTGATGAGATCGAGGTTCTGCTCATTCAATCAATGATGTGCCGTCTTCACAATGAAGGTAAGCTCCAGTGCATCTCCAACATTTTCTGTGTCTCGCCCTGAGTGTACATCCTATCAGATTGCTGATCGTGTGTCTCTTGATGTTATCTCTCCATTTATATCGTAGTCTATTTCTTGCTCGCTTGCCTGCATCCTTACCCATCCATTATGGTTTTTATAAGAGCGTTATGTCTTTTAACGTGTCCGATATATTTCACGAGTCTCTAAGTACCCGCTATATCATGAACTCATAAACTTTAAGAATTGAATCGAGACTTACACAAAGTTAGGCCATTTCCCACTGGGCAGATTGTTGTACTCGTTCAGGACTCGGTCACGTATCTCTGTCCCTGTGGCATTGGGAGATAGGTCGATGAGGTCAAAGTTGAATGGATTCCCGCCAGTTTTATACAGCTCGTTTCTGACTTTTGGCTCGGCATACAGCTCGATGACCATGTACCTGGGCCGCAGTAGAACACCTTCACTGATTACTCTCGAGTCATATTTTGTTACATATACATATGTGTGTATGTGTGGTGTGTGTGTGCAGTGTGTGTGTGTGTGTGTGGTGTGTGTGTGTGTGTGTGGTGTGGTGTGTGTGGTTTTGTGTGGTGTGTGTGTGTGGTGTGTGTGTGTGGTGTGTGCGTGTGTGTGTGTGTGTGATGTATGTTTGTGTGTGGTGTGTGTGACTTTAGTTTATCGGGTATATGGTGCTGGCTATTTGTATAGACCAATTGGTATTTGATGTGTGATTTTATCAATATCAGACTGACTGACTTTGTTCCCCTGACAGTTTCCTTGTGCCCAGTTAAGACTGAATACAGACGTGAATTATATTTTATAATCGCCGTCTCAAGGAAGATCCCATCCATCCACGCATCCACTCATGCATGTATCCAACTATATCTGCACCCATTCATCCATCCAGCCATTCAGCCACCCATCCATTTACACATCCATCCATCCATTCACCCATCCATCCATTAACCCATTATTAGGTCAATTTATATATCTATCCAAACATCCATGCACACATATACCCATACATCCATGTATCCATCCTTCCACCCATCCACCCACCTATCCAATCACCCGCCAATCCATTCTTCTATCTACCCACCTCTTCATCCACTATCGATCCATACATCCATCTATCCATCCTTCCACCCAACCACATATCCATTCTTCTAGTTACCGACATATCGATGCACTATTGAGCCATCTATCCATCCATCCACTCCTCAGCCTATCAACCCATCCATCCACCTATGCACCAGCCCTTGTATTCATGCATCCATACATCCATTTAATTGCTAATCTAATATTCCTGACCTGTTACTACTTTAAGAAACGCTTTTAATTCTATTTTTTTTCCTTTACATATTTTGTTTATTTTTTCCTCGTGTCACTAAACTTGTCCCTCTCTCTACCTCTCTTTCTTCACTCTTTACTTCCTCCTTCTTTTATTCTGGCATCTGACATTTCTTCCATCCACCCCGTTCCTAGTTTTCATGCTATGTCCAGCATCTTCATTTCTAATTCTGCACACATTTCGCGTCTTTCTTTCACCCTTTGTATGGCTCATCTTCTTTATTTTGTGTCAGTTATCCATCCATTCTTCCATTTCCCAGCTTCATTTATCCTGTTTACCTTCCGGCTCAAGATTTCTCAAAATCGTATCTTTTCTTTTTCATTTCCGTTTGCGTAACATTAACTCCTAGAATATTTTCTCATTCAACACATGTGCTTGTTGGACGTCGCGTTTGCGAATGCTTCTAATTTTGGATTACGTGAATTCAAACTTTATGTTTTAGAAATAAATCTGGTTTTTGGAATCGTACTTTCACGTTTCTAGAAATACAGTTTAGTTTGGCAACAGGAATTAATGGGTTTGTTTTTTTTTTTTTTTAAAGAAATAATATATCGGTTCACAAACGTGAATTTTACGCTTCTAGCTTATTGTTTTTTTTTTTTTTAAGAATATAATCTCGTTTCGTCAAAAGACATGCCACATATTTTAGACATCATTTCAATATTTAATATGTAAAATCGTGTTTGAGGAACGTCAATTCAGTTCACTTTGTCACTTGCTAGGCATAAAGTCTCGTTTGAGGAAGGAAAATTCGTTTTGTTAGACATTCAGTCTGGTTTGGCAAATGTGAACTAGTTATTACTAAAATCTAAACTCTCTCATCTCTCATAGCAAATACTAATGAATGGTTTGTCATAATATCAACATTCAATGTCCTACACATCAACATTAAGTCTCTTACACATCAACATTCATGCACTATATATCAACATCCAATACCCTACATATCAACATTCAATGTCCTTCATATCAACATGTAATGTACTACATATCAACATGGAATGTCCTACATATCAACAATAAATCTCTGACACATCACCGTTTATGTCATAAACATCAACATTAGATCTCTTACACATCAACTTGCAATGTCCTGCATATTAACTTGTAATGTCCCAGATATCAACATTCAGAGTCCCCCATATCAGCATTCTAACATACATCTAACCCTGATGCGGGCCGAAGGGGCTCAAGATGTAACCATCAACAATGAGCAAACTCCATGTCTTTGGCCTGAGCGATGCCTGTAACAAAAGCAACGCCGTATCCCATCTATTGCTCGATGCTCTCAGCCCTGGATTGTCTACCACCCTTATTTTCGTTAGCCAGCAACTATCCCCAAGGAGCATCTGGTTAGAAAATCAGTCATCAGAGAACCTATGGGTGAAGGTAAGTAAGAACCGACATCACAAAACTCAAGAAATTCCCTTAATTAGAACGTATTCATCTTCAACAACCATCTTCCAAATACTGATGGTACCAGTTGCAATCTGATTATGTGACCGTCTGGTCTTTCCTTGGAGTCCTGAGTGTCGGCAGGATTCTCTGGCTACTCCCTGCCTCATCATTCTCGGCAATGATGGTGCATCTTTCTTCCATGCTATACACAAGATCCCAAAAGGGCACTGACAGCATCTGCTTTATGATTGTGTACATACATGTGCATTTATATTTTACACTGCGCATTTTATATATATACATGTGCATTTATGTTTACTTAGCGGATTTTATGTATAAAAATATTCATTCACATTTCCTATGCAAGATTTTAGTACTTCAAAAATGTGTTCACATTTGCCAAGCCAGTTGCAGTAGACAAATAATGGACTCTTTTAGCCTCGAAAATTCGTGATTGGATCTATAGTCAACTCTCTAATATCATTTTTGTTTTGTTGCCTCGCTTTCAACTCAAGCTTAGTCCAAACATGTGCCTCTACTTCTCGTGCAAGCTACTGATTTTTGCGTGTGGATTATCCTTTTCCTATTACCAGTGCCCCTCGCCATCAGGCGAATCCACTCCGACTTCAGAGGTACTTGTAATTTACGTCCCCAAGTTAAGGAAGAGAAGTCAACATCGTAGTTCAACTGATCAGTGTAGAGGTTGAACTTGTTACCTCGATATCAACACACCGGATGTTTAAGAGCGAGCGCTCTTATCCATTCGGGCATGCAGATCTAATATCATGTTAACGTTGATGCTCTCACTACTAACAACTCACCTCGGTTTCTTATCTGCGTCTTCGAATTCCTTTATTACATTATACCATGAGGTCACAGTATCAATAGTTTCCGGTTGGTTGGATGTGTAGGTGTGGTTCAGGTATTCGTACTGAAACTGTACCAGGTGTAAATACAGTTACAGACATATCTGGGTTTCTTAATAGCATATATCATGTCGAAGGGAGGAGAAGTGGATTAGGTCATATAAGAGTCACAGTTGTGAGACGAGAACATGAGAGAGAAAGGGTACGAGAGAGAGAGGAGAGAGAGAGAGAGAGAGAGAGAGAGAGAGAGAGAGAGAGAGAGAGAGAGATAGAGAGAGAGAGTGATAGAGAGAGATAGAGAGAGATAGAGGGAGAGATAGAGAGATAGAGAGAAAGAGAGAGAGAAAGAGAGAGAGAAAGAGAGAGATAGAGAGAGATAGAGATAGAGAGATATAGAGATAGAGAGATATAGAGATAGAGAGAGATAGAGAGAGAGAGTGATAGAGAGAGATAGAGAGAGTCATAGAGGTGAGGAGATAGAGAGATAGAGAGAAAAGAGAGAGAGAAAGAGAGAGAGAAAGAGAGAGATAGAGAGAGATAGAGATAGAGAGATATAGAGATAGAGAGATATAGAGATAGAGAGAGATAGAGAGAGATAGAGAGAGAGCAAGAGAGAGATAGAGAGAGATAGAGAGAGAGCAAGAGAGAGATAGAGAGATAGAGAGATAAAGAGATAAAGAGAGAGATAGAGAGATAGAGAGTAAGAGAGAAAGCAAGAGAGAGAGAGTGTGTGTGAGAGAGAGAGAGATAGAGAGATAGAGAATGAATGAGAATCTCAATTGTTTTACAAGTACGTACTACGAACTACTTCTTGTCTTCTCGGGTAGCACTTCTGATATTTCTAGTGTAATTGCACTTAGAGCTACCAGTACTATTCCTGTTTGTTGTAATTGTTCATTTCTTCTTTTAAACTGGGGGATTCCTCTCTGACGCATTTATGCTTTTATAACTCTTTGTCGTAGTCACATTTTCTGTTGATGAGATGAGAATTTCGTTCACTGATGTGACCAGCCCCACGAGTGTGTCTTCTTATACGCCCCTTAAGGAGGGGAAGGAGAAAGGTGGACCCCAAAAACACAATTTGAGATATAATGTAGAAAGAGGAGATGAAGAGATAATGGGTTCACAGTGAGACAGTCAGAAGGAGGAGGAGGGACAATGAATCGAGTTGAGAGAAGGCAAGGCAGAAGGCGGAGGGAGAGACCCAAACAGATGTATGATAGAGGTGTTAGGAAAGTGTGTGGGAGAATTATTGATTATTTAAATAATCAATTACTCACTCGCTTAATTACCTACTTGCTCAATTAATCAATCAGACAATCAAATTGGCAAACTAAACGAAATTATCAAATCATGGAAAATGCACCATAATCGACAAATATGTTTACAAGGGAATTTGTTTGTTAAACTGCGTGGACAATTGTTTTTGGTT
>JACEFZ010016679.1:0-43163 GCA_014155875.1 Cepaea nemoralis
ATCGCCCTCGTGGGTACATTAATACCTCGGTGTATCCCTTCGACTAGATCGGCTGTTCTACTGAAAAAGGGGAATTGGACTTGTGGGAGTATTGCTAGGTGAATTCTCAGCCGTTCCATGACAACCAGTGTCTCAGGAAGATGTGCTTGATGGCATAGGCATGTGGGTGGAAGGTGAGGATAAGCTTGGGTTCATTGTTCGGAGGTCGCGTATGCTTGGCGAGGGACATTTCCCGCGAGGCCTGGGTTATGCGGCAGAAAGCTGTCGACAAGACGTCCTCTGGGTAGGACCGTCTGCGGAAAAAGTTCAGCATTTCGTGGGCTCTCTCGAGGAAGTCATTATCGTCCTGACAGATACGACGAAGGCGGAGTAGCTGGGAATATGGGATGGAATCTTTGCAGCTTTTATAGATCGTGTGTTAGTGTATTGTGGTCTTTCGTTTGCTGTATCTCGTTGTTAGCTGTGTTGTCATTGACAAAGATTCTGAGAATCGAAACGTCTGTGTGTCGTATTGTATGCGTTCGTGTGTATTTTGTCTTATTTTATTATTCATTTTTATATTTATTGAGTGCTTCTGATTTCGGATTTTTCACCTGTATTTCGCGACACGTGGATCTCCTTGTAAGGTATGTGCAACGTTTGTTGATGTTTAGTTCGTTTTTTCTCGCAGGAGTTTAAAATACCTATTTGTTTCTATTTCATATTATCATATTTCATCTCCTGCTGCTCCACTCTTCTCTTTTGTCGTCCCTTACTGCTCCACTCTTCTATCTTTTGTCTTCTCCTACTGCTCCATTCTTTTATCATTTGTTATCTCGTACTGCTCCGCTCTTCTTTCTTGTGACTTTTACTACTGCTCATCTATTCTATCTTTTATCTTTTATCTTATGTGTATGTATATATCTATGAGACATAAATGTAGATATAAACAGTGTATCAAGTCGACAGAACTGTGTATATAAACAGTGTATCTAGTAGACAGAATTATGGATATAAACAGTGTATCTTTGAGATAGAACTGCGGATATCGACTGTGTATCCAGGAGACAAAATTGTGGATATAGACAGTGTATCCATGAGACAGACTTGTGGATATAGACTGTGTATCTAGAAGACAGAATTGTGGATATAAACAGTGTATCTAGAAGACAGGGTATCTACGAGACAGAAATGTGGATATAGATAATGTATCATGCAGACAGGTATCCAGATGACAGTATTGTGCATTTATGCATTGTATCCAGAAGACAGTGTATCCAACTAAAAGAACTGTGGATATGGACAGTGTATCAGGAGAGATAGAGGATACAGATTTGTGGATGTAGACAGTGTACCCTGAAACAGAACAGTAGATATAGAAAGGCTATCAAAGATACAGAACTGTGGATGTAGACATTAGTTAGATAGAACTGTTGATGTAGTGTGACATGTATGTCATCATCCCTCAGTCTTTTCCAGCAGACGTTGCTAGGACGCGCTACCTGAAGAGTAGAGGCTATTAAAATTTCGACGGGAGAATTAACAAAACGAACTTTCGTTTGAATTAAGGCAGTTGATTGGCCGCGCCCCGAAAACACAGGCTTAATCGTGACAAAGGCTTGGTAGACAAAGAGGTCTGGTCAATCGCCATGTTTCTCCAACGTTAGCGGGTGACCCATTGTTAATGGGTTAATTTAAAGCCCACTTATTCTCTGCGTTTTAGCGCTAGAGATGGCGGTGGAGTATTGGCCTAGTCACCATGCTTGGAACTGAAGTTATGGTCAACTTGTTTGGATTTAGAGGCTGGAAACTGGGATATCAGCCTCCTCTAATATTCTACAAAGAGTGCGGGTTACTGCTACACACCCTGAACATCAATGCCTGGATAATTACTGGATTTTGAATATGCTGAAGTGGATACCCTACCTCTGGGAACTTACAGATGGTGTTAATCTTTTCAATGTCTGCAAAGACATGAGGCATGTCTGGCCTAGATGGTTTTCAGCGTATACCCTCTTCTAAAAGTCACCGCCTGATTCCACGTTCAACTGTCATATTCCAGAGGCTCATGGATAAGTCTGGAATTCACCATCATTTACCAGTATGGATTTACCAACTGATTTTGTGAACTCCCAGCTTCCTTTGAATCTTCTCATCCATCATATCCCAGACATGGACAATCAAGCACTATACCAACTCCGGTCAATCAAGTCGTATATTCAGCTGAAGAAAGAATAACCTACATCTTAACCCAGAAAAGGGCTGGAATATTCATGAGTGTTGTTTGTTAGTGTTTCAGCTATTGTTCACAGGTGATATCTATATCCTAGAAATAGAAATCTGTGTTAATGTTTGTATATGAGAATGGTTAACTCATGTATTTTGTTTCCTTTTGATGGGAGACCTGTTCCTTGTATAGGACCTCATAAAATAAGGTCTCTGGGATTGTTAACCCATATAGGATTATTTCTGTTAGGATGTCAGTAATTCTTGATTGATTTTGTGTGATGTTGATGTTAAATGTTAATGTTACTCTGGGATGTTCTAGATTAGTTAAATTTTGGTAGTATGATAAATATATTACTGTACTATATGTCCTAATTTTTGCATAGACCCACATATGAATACTGGGCTGTTTAACTATGTTGTCATATATTGCCATTTTATTTTGTGCATGCTCTGTTTGTTGAGGTCATGTACTATTGAAACTTACCCAAAGCAACAGAGAAATCCAAAAATTGTTTTAATGGCTGAAACAGATAAGATATAGCCCCCCCCCCCCCCCCCCCCCCCAAAAAAAATTTTTTTTTTTTTTTAGAGAATTCAGTAAAGATATCTTTATTTAAGTGGGACATGATATGCATTTGAGATTTAAGGAACATCAGGGGGAAAATAACAATAAACAATTAAGTTGACTTAATGTTAGGGCCAATACTCCACCTGCAATTTTATCTGACATGTATAATGGAAGGAGTATAAATATTGTGTAAATTGCAGTATTCATAGCCGCCATGCGGGAAACCATGGATTTTATATTTCACCCCATATGCATAACATGTTCGGAAATACTGAAAGTAGATAGATTGACACTGATGATTCATATAAGGACATAAAGACGCCTATTCAACGCTTTCAGTTTAAGGGTCTGGTATTCATAACAGATCTTTTATTGTCCATGTGTCAGAAATGGCACTGGTCAATTTTATTATTCGGTTGTTGTAACTCTGTAGTGAACAAGGATCCATTTACTATGTGAGAGACAGCAGTTGAATTACAGGGCCCCTTTGACAAGCTAGTCCCTCTGGCATTACCAGTGACAGAGAAGCAGACGTCGTTGTGTGACTGGCGAAAGAAGGATATGGTCTCGACCGTAAATTTACCCTGTTGTTTTTTATTGGGATGTCATAGGAAGTTAAGAGCTACCGGAAGAAACCTGTAAGTATCTCAAATGTTTGATGTCAGAAAACAGGAATTGGTCCTCATCTGCGACATTCCCAATTTTATTCTCATCAGAGAATTAGTAACAGGCTCGGGCAGCCTTAGCCCCCATTTTGCATGTTGCTTGTACTGACTAGAAAGACTAGGGACAGCTTGCTAGTTGTCACATTATGTTCTTAAAGTCAGGATTTTTCTCCAAAACATCAAACTATTTTGGTGGTCTAGGAGATAGCCCGATTTATACAACTATTAGCTAATGGTTGTTTTTTACGTACCTCTCGACAGATGAAGAGTAGGACGCCTTATTCTTATTTATTCATAGACCGTGCTAGATTTGGGCTATAGCAAGGACTATACTTTTCAAGCGCTTGGAAGCCATTGGCTGAGAGTTGCTTGACTTTTTACTAGTTTAATATTTCCTCTATGTAGTCTAACTAGTAATATATTTCAGTTCAGAAGGAAAAGCTTTCAAACTCATCCAGTTTCAACAGATTCATGGTTCTCCGTATTAATCGGTTACGAACAGACCTGGAGAGAAACTTAAAGGTACCCTGATTTTTTTATCTTGAGGAAGTTTAACTCAGGAAACACCAGAATAGAGGGATATATTTATACCTGTAGCTTTCATTGCTTACAGGTCAGGTAACCCATCAGTAAACTGGGAGTGTACCGACAACTTGGTTGTTCGGATGACTATTACAGGGACCACCTACGGCTTTAAATTTATCTATGAATTGAGTATAATGTGGATGGAGATACAGCTATGTGCAATGTTATTACATCTACTTACCGGTGCTTTGGTGGAAATTGTCTACAACATAATTGGAGGCAGATGACGATAAATCTACGACAATCGACGCAGAATTGCTCGCTATTTTCACCAGGAAAGCAACGTATACGTGTTGGAGGGGAGAGAATAAATGCCGGTAACTCATTCTAGTCAGTATAAAGTGCGGATGGACTTATAAACGAGCCAGGACTTTTCATAGATTTGGCATCAAAGCAAATGAACCTACACCTGTGCTAGTTATACTTACCCAGTTCAGTATGCCAATATGACTGATTTGAAAGAGGAGATCCTGCGGTTAGCATATTTTAAGGATGATATTCTTATTGCTAATGAAACGGTTGTCGAAGCTTTATATCTTCGTTCAAACGTCTTGGAGAAATTGGTTCGATTACAGTGGAACCAATACCTCATATGGAAATCTCATAAGTACACTCATATTTCAATGGAATGCTGACAACAGTGGAGAGAGAGAGAGAGTTACACTTCTTCAAGCGATGCTAGATGAACCTTCAATGTTATGTCCAGTTGTCTTGGCAAGTAGAAACATGAATGTGGCACTGAGAGATTATTCTACAATAGTGATTAAATGTAAAGCATAATTGGAGGACCTGGAAGACCAAATGCATCAGATTAAGAAGGTGGAAGACTGTGGATGACTGTATCAGCTCTATCTATGTGGGTAGACCTGTCTAGGTGGGAGACTTGTGACATGTATGTCATCATCCCTCAGTCTTTTCCAGCAGACGTTGCTAGGACGCGCTACCTGAAGAGTAGAGGCTATTAAAATTTCGACGGGAGAATTAACAAACAGAACTTTCGTTTGAATTAAGGCAGTTTGGCCGCGCCCCGAAAACACAGGCTTAATCGTGACAAAGGCTTGGTAGACAAAGCGGTCTGGTCAATCGCCATGTTTCTCCAACGTTAGCGGGTGACCCATTGTTAATGGGTTAATTTAAAGCCCACTTATTCTCTGCGTTTTAGCGCTAGAGATGGCGGTGGAGTATTGGCCTAGTCACCATGCTTGGAACTGAAGTTATGGTCAACTTGTTTGGATTTAGAGGCAGAAAACTGGGATATCAGCCTCCTCTAATATTCTACAAAGAGTGCGGGTTACTGCTACACACCCTGAACGTCAATGCCTGGATAATTACTGGATTTTGAATATGCTGAAGTGGATACCCTACCTCTGGGAACTTACAGATGGTGTTAATCTTTTCAATGTCTGCAAAGACATGAGGCATGTCTGGCCTAGATGGTTTTCAGCGTATACCCTCTTCTAAACGTCACCGCCTGATTCCACGTTCAACTGTCATATTCCAGAGGCTCATGGATAAGTCTGGAATTCACCATCATTTACCAGTATGGATTTACCAACTGATTTTGTGAACTCCCAGCTTCCTTTGAATCTTCTCATCCATCATATCCCAGACATGAACAATCAAGCACTATACCAACTCCGGTCAATCAAGTCGTATATTTAGCTGAAGAAAGAATAACCTACATCTTAACCCAGAAAAGGGCTGGAATATTCATGCCCAATTCAAGTTAGTTCTGTCAGGAAATTCTAATGGATTATGTGATGTCACTCCTCATCCAAAGATACACTGAAAGTGTTTATGCCTGATCCTGATCGAATCAATCACATGGACTCCTGTTTGTTACGCCACGCCAGAATGCTTCAGACGTATACCTGTCTGTTATACCACTCTGGAATGCTCCTAGCCCAGAATTAGCAGCTGTGACTTGGGAGATTACAGTATATCCACTTTGGATTCATATGGATTACTCCGACATGTTATTCGTTTTTGGATATATGATATGATCCAGCGGTGAAAGTTCCGTGTGTGTGTGTGTATGTGCAATCCTCAATTGTCCGAATAGGTGGATATATGCAAAGCAGCTGTTTCCCTGGATTATAGAGAGTGTGATTATGGCCAGACATTTTTCTAGTGGATATTGAAGGAGAGGGAGTCATCATCAGACCCATAGGATATTTCTAGAGACAGATTAGATAGATTTTCTTTATCTATTTCTTTGTATGGATTATTTACTATGTTTTGTGTTTGACACAGGTATTTGATGTGAACCTTTTTTGGGGAAATTTGGGGACTTCTGTTATGGTTGTATACTTTGGTGCATTGCCTGAAATATGATACATTTTTCATGTATATGTCACCATATTGTAGCCAACAGGGTTTGTCCAGAACCCAAATGTTTTCCACAATACAATTGTTTGTTTGTTTGGTGTAACCAAGCCTTGCGGTTACTTCATTGTTAACCTGTTGTTCCAAAATTGATGTTTATAGTCCAGTTATTGTTACTGTTATGTGATACAGTGAGTTATTGTACTGTTTTTGTCTAACAATGGCTGTTTTCCTCTGTCATGTAATCCAGTTGTTGCGTCTAACATTGGTTGTTGTCCCTCTGTTGTATAATACTGTGGATGTGCATGACAGTGGATACTTGTCATTGTTTATATATATGTGGAAGATTAAATGTGGGGCGGGGCACTTACACATAGACACACCTTCTGGGTAGAGTGATTAGTACTCGGGTGTCTGTGGTAGAACTTCCCGGATCTCCCAGCCTTCTATGGGAAACATTTCTTCTATGTTAGTATTGAACTTGCACCCTTTTCTGCCTTGTTCAATGCTTGGGGGTTTTACGAGCCAATATATTATTTCCTATGGAAGGCGTGTTTGGGATTTAAACCCCATTCATACTGAATACCCCTAGCGAAACTTGTCCTTATTCTAATTTATTATATTTACCACCCCACATGTAGACAGTAAATTACGGAGATTGAATTGTGAATATAGACAGTGTATTAGAGAGAATGAACTCTGGATGTAGACAGAGTATTAGGGGGACAGAACTGTGGATGTGGACAGTGTATTAGGAAGACAGAACTGTGGATATAGACAGTGTATTAGGGAGACAGAATTGTGGATGTGGACAGTGTATTAGGGAGACAGAACTGTGGATATAGACAGTGTATTAGGGAAACAGAACTGTGGATGTAGACAGTGTATTATGGAAACAGAACTGTGGATACAGACAGTGTATTTGGGAGACAGAACTGTGGATACAGACAGTCTATTTGGGAGGCAGAACTGTGGATACAGACAGTGTATTTGGGAGACAGAACTGTGGATGTAAACAGAATATTAAGGAGACAGAACTGTGGATATAGACAGTGTATTAGGGAGACAGAACTGTGGATATAGACAGTGTATTAGGGAGATAGAACTGTGGATGCAGACAGTATTTTAGGGAAACAAAACTATGGATGTAGACAGTGTATTAGGGAGAAAGAACTGTGGATATCGACTGTGTGTTAGGGAGACAGAACTATGGATATCGACTTGTATTAGGGAGACAGAACTGTGGATGTAGACAGTGTATTAGGGAGACAGAACTGTGGATGTGGACAGTGTATTAGGGACACAGAACTGTGGATATCGACTGTGTATTGGGGAGACAGAACTGTGGATATCGACTGTGTATTAGGGAGACAGAACTGTGGATATCGACTGTGTATTAGGGAGACAGAACTGTGGATATCGACTGTGTATTAGGGAGACAGAACTGTGGATATCGACTGTGTATTAGGGAGACAAAACTGTGGATATCGACTGTGTATTAGGGAGACAGAACTGTGGATATCGACTGTGTATTAGGGCGACAGAACTGTGGATATCCACTGTGTATTAGGGAGACAGAACTGTGGATACCGACTGTGTATTAGGGAGATAGAACTGTGGATATCGACTGTGTATTAGGGAGACAGAACTGTGGATATCGACTGTGTATTAGCGACACAGAACTGTGGATGTTGACAGTGTATTAGCGACACAGAACTGTGGATGCAGACAGTATATTAAGGAAACAGAACTATGGATGTAGACAGTGTATCCAGAAACAGAACAATAGACATAGACAGTGTATCCAAGGGACACATCTGTGGATGTAGTCAGTGTATCTAGAAACAGAACAGTAGATATAGACAGTGTATCCAAGGAACAGAACTGTGAATATAAACAATGTAACCAGAAAGCAAAGAAAAAATCGATAATTGAAGAAATCTTAAAGTTGATGGCCATACGAAATCAATCAATCAGGGGCCGTCTCCGCAATGAAGGTTGGCTGCAATGGATCTCCAACACTGTCTATCTCTTGCCTTGACTGTACATTCTGTCAGGCTGATGTTCGTCCATCTCTTGATGTTCTCCTCCCACTTTTATCGTTGTCTACCTCTTGCTCGTTTGCCCTCAGCCTTGCCCTCCAGTATGGTTTTTATAAGAGTATCATGTCTTTTAACGTGGCCACAATAGTTCACTTGTCTCCTCTTTTTTTTTCTTTCATCAACTCTCTCTTCATTCCCAGTTTTTCTAGGAACTCTGAATTTGATTGTTTTTGTTTCCATGAAATACGACCTACTCGTCTGTATATCCTTATCTCCAGGGCTTCTATGCGACTTTCTAGTTGCTTGTTCAATGTCCAGGCTACCGTGCCATACAGTAGCGTTGAATATACGTAGCATTCGACAATTCTCATTTTTAATGCGTTATTAATCTCTCTAGATGTTAATACTGATTTAATGCCGTTCAAAGCATTTTTGGCCATTCCTATTCTCTTTTTAATTTCCATTTCACTTCTGCCAGCTTCTGTTATTATATGTCTAAGATAAGAGAAACTTGTTACTTGTTCAAGTATCTGCCCGTTTACTGTGATGTTCATTGAAGACTTTTCCTTTTCACTGCTAATTATCATAGTTTTTGTTTTTTGGATGTTAATATCTAAGCCACATTCTGCACTGTGCCTGTTTACTTCTTCCACTAGGTCTTGCAGCTCTTGCTAATTTTCTGCTAGTAACACAGTATCGTCAGCATATCTAAGATTGTTTATGATTCTTCCATTGATGCTGAGTCCAGGCATTTCAGTTTGTTTAAACATTCTGTCTGTGTATAGGTTGAAGAGTGCCAGAGTCTTGCATACAGCAATAATACAGGCTCGTAATCACCAACAAGTGTGATATAAACACGGTCACAGAATGACTTAACGTGACGCGCTACAACTACAATTCAAACACTTTATTCACACATCTCACTCATCACAACCATTACATGCATCGTACAATTACAATGGCAATGCAATAATACATTCAATAGATATATCAATACATATACACAACTCACAAGCGCACAGTCTTCTATTATTCCCACAGGCGTTCTCTCTATTCGCGTTCATACACTCAAGTATGCGAGCACCATTCATTCCGTCTGTCTCGCACAACGCTCCCAAGCCGTCTGGCCGCTATCCACTGTGAGTCTCGCTAGTCGGGGTTGCGTCCCTGCGTGGACTGCATGATCCACGCATTCACCGACTGGCTATTTCTGACGCAGTGTGGTTAGTGTCCCTCACAGGTGGACCCCTGGCCGTACTCGCCAGGCGTCGTGGACGACGACGCGGTAGAACTAATGGGGAGATCATGACATTCTCCCGCTCTCCTTTTCATGAAAGGGGGAGCCTTTCATGTACTCTATATACATATGGGTTTATTTAATAAGCTTGTCAGAATCGACCCATTATTTGTCATCTAACATTACACTTTGGTTTATATTTGAAATCTTTAAATAAATGTAAGTTATATACACACTTTCTTTAATGCTGCGATGCAGCAACACTCATCAAGTACAATCCACTCGATGGGTTATTACTTTAGTTGTAATATGACACAGCCAGTCCGGTAGCTAACAGCGAACACGCAACTACCTCCCGACAGTTAAAGAAAAATTGCAAAAACGACATGTCAGGCCGCGAGTCATCTCATTATAAGATGACTCCAACATTTGACCTCAACCTCATCTGGTTGGAAAGTCTCATGAAGGTCTACAACTTCGGTAGTTAATACCATGCACAGCTGACGTCTTCTTGTTGTGTCACCAACATGGCAACCTGAGAATGGCTTCTATACATGTTACACATTATTACCAATTTCAATTGTTTCCCTTAAAACAATGCAAAATCAATGGGGGGGGGGGGGGGGGGGGGGGGGTAATTTCAACATGCTGTCAAAGAAAATAAATTACATTAGAAAATTAATTTATAAGCGTCATAGTTTGATGCTTATTGACAATAGCGAACAAGTTAATCAAGTTATGATTCTCAGATCACGTCTATCAAAATCCTTACATACAATTTGTATATGTAAAATTTTAGCTCACAAAGTTTATATAAATCGTAACTTCTTTGTGAGGATTTAACTATAGTCTGCTACTTTTCAGATAAATTTTACAAACACCGGAAATACACAGCTGGTGTGTTAAGTTGTAGATAACACAATGTTCTTCCGTCTGGATGTTCTATACTGGAACGGAGTATACAGTTTATAAGCACAGCTGCCGGATTAACTCTTTCTTTCACAAAATGGAATAAATGTGTTCTGTAGAATCCAGATGTCACAGTCTTTCTCGCACAGATTAAAATACGTCAGAACACTTTGCGTCGCAGGTACTACGGGTATTTGAAGTGATCAAGTGAAGTAAGTCTTGAAATCTAGTAGCACTGTTCGTTACAGTGTTTATAGTTATTAATAATGTTACCTTTCGATCACATACAACACAAGTATTCATCACAAATATTACTCTACTTATAATATATATATATATACATATAATATATATTTACATTGGGACGTTGTCCCTATCACATTTTGTGCACAGCGTTACTGAAATACATTTCATAATTCGCCGTGTTGCTGAGCGTTATATTACTCTACAGATTGTTCATTTATCTGCTGTGTGCGCTTAGGCACTGTTGGGCTTTTGGGTGTGTCGTAAGGACATCGGGAAAGAAGGTCAGCAAATGCATTTTGAGTGACAGATATATGCCTGACTTCACAACTGAATATTGAAGTAATAGTGACCATCGTGCTACCCTGTGATTGGTAGGATATCAGCCGTGATGATTCTTAACGGACTGTTGTCTGTATGGATACTTTTCTCACAGAGTACATTGGGTGGAGAATTTGGTCGTGGTGTTGCAAAAGTACTGCCCCAATCGCTACGGAGTTCGTGTCCGTTCTTTATCTGAAAATAATATGCAAATTTTGGTAATTTAGGAATGGGGTTACTAGACAAGTAGGATAATACTTTTTGTAAATGCAGGTCTTAGGCATTCGCTGTTTACAATTTTGTTAGTAGGTTAATGAAACATTCCGTCAATGTGGCACAATTTGGTATAACATGTTTGTAATCGTTTAACAGACCTAGGACATGTTTACATTCTTTGTCGTATGAAGCGGCAATTTCAGAATCCTTGACATGATGTTATCGTCAGTCATGACAAAGCCATTATAAATTTTATAATCTAACAAATGAACTTTCTTGGTAGGCTATGTCAACTTTCGATGGTTTGACTGTCAGTCCGTGCTGTCTGATGCGGTCAAATGTCTGTTCTAATGTTGTTACTTGGTCTGTCAGAAGAAGTCTTGTCATACGTACACATGTCGCAGTCTTGTACCAGTTGTCTGCAACTGTCTGTCTCTGTCTGAGTGTCACGGAACTGCTGAGAATTCACCTAGCAATACTCCCACAAGTCCAATTCCCCTTTTTCCGTAAGTCTAAATCTAGTCGAAGGGATACAACCGAGGTATTAATGTACCCCACGCAAGGGCGATTGGTGGCCCTTGTCTTCTAGGCTGTTCGTGTGAGACAAGCTCAACCCAACCAGTTCCGCTAACGCATGCGCAAGAACCGTCTTAGAACAAAGAGAGGCTCAGTTGAGATCCGGCCGTGAGAGCAAGACGTAGTGTTTGAACGACTGTGTTAATTCGTAAATGGGAGAGAGGAAGCCAGTGTCTTGCTGTTTATCAAAGAAAACCGACAGAACGTCCAGTGTTGGGACGGGAGCTCCTCAATTCTGAAGGCACAGTTTGTCGTAAGTACGTTAAACATATTTAAATAAATAATGTGTGTCGTTACCCCGTTGAACCGAAGCTGTTCGACCACATGTCCCGCCCGGCGCACAAAGGTCAGTCAGGGGTGAAACTGTGGGCTTGTGTTTTAACTTAACACTGCAGGCGAGTTGAACACGATGGATTGTAGGCCTGTTTTTGCGTTAACATTGTACAAGTACGGGAATGCGTGTTATTGCCGCTACAGGTAGTTATAGACATTTAGGACAGGCCCAATAGTGTTAGAAGTCCGAGTTCACTCCTGGGCGGCCTTAGAACTCTAACGTAGTCGACACAAACGGACGTGGGCGAAGGCGTTGTAGAACATAGGTCGAGTGAGGTATCAGGGAACTCGGCCGAACCAGACGAAACCCATGCGAGGGTCGCCGGACATGTCGAAGGTCATTCGAAGGACATTGCGGGTGTCTAAGTTCGCATTCTTTGGTGTGGCGACCACTGGCTTTGCTGAGCTTTCCTCTTACTCTTTATGTTATTGGTTACGTAACAGAACACCATCTTGATAGGCAGTTGGTTCCCGAGAGGTTGACACTGGAGAAACTGGGGAATGCGACAGAGCTGGTCACAGCCAGCTGAACACAGTTCCAAATGCTCTGACCTTAACTAGGGGAGGAGGGAACGGGATGTGGACTTCCGCTACAGGGGGATTTCCCTGTATAATCTATTACATTCCTGGATCAGTGCTAGAGCTCCAGGAGACCTGGTGTATAGTAGGTAATCCTAAAATCGAACCAGGGAGAGGGGGCTACCTCCGAGGGAGGGGAGTTGGGTGGTCACCGGTCCGCCTTCAGAGCCATTCTGTCTCTAGGTACCTTTAACCTACTAACCTGGTATATTGTGTCCTTAGAAGTCTTTTTAGGACAGAAGGATTTCGCCGACACCATGACCAGATACACAGCCTACCTTGGGCGGGTTCGAGACGGAGGACGGTTCAGCCAGCACTTGCTAGGACCCAGACCTAGTTCAGTTTGGCATTGGATCCTGGTCTGTGAGGCTGCCGGCCGGGTCATGACGACACCGGCCTATACTGAGTACACATAGGTAACGTGTACCTCTGGGGGTAAGTCTGTGTCACGATATTCACACATGGTGTTATCTTTGGCAGGTTCTACTTTCTGAGAGACTTACGTGACGGGACCAGAGGAAGATGACTTGGTGAAGGCTAAATGGCGGGCTTACCTATGTGACGTGAAGTGAGGCTTCTACACCACACCACGTGCCGGGAAGTCACTACGCCACAGTCCAGTCCCGTCTAAAACGCTAAATGATCTTCAGCCAGTCCACCAAGTATTATGATGGCTACACACGGGCGAGTATCGTGTCCTCTTGTCTGTGAACCGTTTTGACATTATGACCCACTAGCCAAACGGGTAGAGAAGAACTACATTACCCTTTATTTCATGATGGCCGGGTGTTCCGGGAACAGTCTACCATGTAGGATTATGAACAGTTGTGACATTCCTTACCGGGTCACGCGCTACCAGTACTGACTTTGAGTGACAGAGTCAACTTGAACTGTGCCAACTTTCTGTGCTTATAGGCCCAGTTATACCCATCCTGATCCCATAAGAGACCACCATCTGTTTCCAGAACTTTGACATTGTTAACTGTGGGTTAAATGTTAGGGTGGCTTCTTAGGAATGTTGTCTAGCACAGGCCTTACCAGTGAAGCTTGAAGGACCGGCCTTCAGAACTTCTACAGGGATGTTAGTCCGGAGTCATCACGTACCACCGCAACTTGGAGTCACCACATTGACGGGCTAGTCATTCCAGTTGAGACTACACCTCGGCAGAGACATTCCACGCTACGTGTGCAGATGAGTGACCTCTTTAACCTTGTGGTATCGTACCAAGTGTACAGTGATGAGTGAGACGGCCTGAGGCTAATCCAGATAGCCATTTCTTCTATCGCCTGGCGGTAGCCAATATTCTCTCATGAACATTCCCCTTGTTGATAATCCTCTTGTACATTATATCATCTAGACATTATGTGTAGACACCAGAGTCGTGTCATCTGTTCTGGATGAGAGGTGAAAAAGGTATTGTCCAGCGGTTGATAGTGAGAGAGACAGGAATCCAAGGGCTGGTGGGGTCTGTAGACTGAGATTTATGGTAGTCCCAGAGTGCATCTATCCCGTTATTAAGATGTAATAGTATGCTTCCCTCACCCCAGGAATTACTACGACACTGAGTCAGGTTAGGATTTGTCTTAATGTCATTCAGGTTGTTTGTTGTGTCAAGTGATGGGCTCGGTCTTTTCGTCGGTGTCGTCATTGTCTGTGTGGTCTACTGTCGTTGTGCTTGCTGCTGTCTCGTCTTGGTCTTCGTCTCTGTTGTAGTACGGTTTTAGCACGTTGATGTGAAATATTTTATGTTTGTATTTCACTGCTATCTCATAGTCAACAGTCGATGTCAAAGACTGAAGTATAGAGGTCTGAGGTCTGCCTCAAGATAGAAGACCACCGGGAAGAGTGGTCAACCTCAAGTAGATCAGAGGTAACACAGTGCCCCGATATGAGGGCAGGGTAGGTGATAGGAAGGGGGACTATTAACTAGTTCTCTCATGAGACACGGAGGTGTCGACCAGATAGTTGGTACTCTGGTCACGGCAGAATCACGCCTACGTGATAGCCACGGAGAAGTGGATTGCCACTCAATAGGAGACGGCTGCTATAAGCGTGCTGAGTGTGACAGCACGCAAAAAGCCGAAGGACGCACAAGGTCCTTCCGCGTGCTGTGTAGCCACGCGAGTAGGAAAGTCAGACTGGGGACTGACTTCGTAGCGAGCGCACCGTTTAGTGTCGATAGGGGTTTTCTGTAGCCAAGTAGATAGAGATTAGCAATAGGGTTAGGAAACTAGTGATAGGCAATTCTGTGGCTTTGTGTGTGATTTGATAGCGACTGTTTTGTAAATGTAAAGAGCCAACGGCAATAAAATGTATCATCCATTTCCTCTCACACGACTTGCAAGTTCCTTGTGTGGTGCGAGAGAAGTAATCCTGTGATGCCTGAAACATCGGTTGCTGACAGGCTAGGATTAAAGTGGTGTCAGAAGTGTGGCTTGGACAAATGTTCAAGCTAATACACTCACCCACGGCTCTAGACTAAGGTTACTAGTAGTGAATTACAAGGTTTAATTTGTGTCAGTGACTGATGACGAGTGCAGACTAGAACAAGTTGCGAGCTGAGCTGTGCCTATCGTGACAAAATAATGTTTATTTGTGTTTATTGAAATATTATGTACTTAAATCATGTGTTCTTCGAAGTTGTAAGTATTGATATTATGATTTTCTTTCATTTATTTATGTAATTACTTATTTGTTTATGAATAATGATCAAAAATGATTCATGGCGGAGCGGTACACATGCCGGCGACATTATCGATTTTTGCAAGCTAAAAATAGCGCTGCGCCTCTGACGTATTGCGACTGACAAACAGTTGTTTTACGCCATTTGCATTCAGCATCTGATTGTTTACAAATCGCCAAGCTGCTGCCCGCCTGAATCTGTGCTTTATATTAACTATTATTTGTTTATTTAAGTTAGTGAATGAATATATTTATTTATTTAAACATTATTATTACATTTATATTTATTTCAAAGCAGTTATTGAATTTTTTTCGTACTTTTTCTATTTGTTTACCGTCGCGATGGCACTACTTTTGGCTATGCAAATTAGACTTGGTCTGCACAACACTTCCATAGATTAAACTAGATTAGGAACGAAAGGCATAAGACGTTAGAACGAAGACAGGACATTGACATTTAATATTAATTAAACTACATTGTATTTGTCCGGGGGCATGTCATTGTGATTGTACCAATTTGTCGAAAGTGATATGTCGTTTCCAATTTGTTAATTGTTGCTGCTCTTGTAAACCAGGGTGAACAACAGCTGGTTAGAAAAGTAACTCGTGTGTATGCCGCAGTGCCAAACGATTGGACCTGAGTTGCCAAACGATTGTACCTGATTTTCTGGAACATTAAGATGAGTATACTCAACGTATTTGGCATGCAATGTGATTAATAATGCATCTCTTTTTCAGCGTGTGATGCATTAGCATATTTTTGTGCTCTGTTTTTCAGGATAAAATTTTCCAGGTTATAAACTAAGAGTACAATTTGTAGTGCTCAGAGATTAAGAAACATAACATATCTAAGATAAATAAGCCGTATCTAAGATAAATAAGTGAAATATTAGAGTGCCTGTCAAATCTATCTAATCTCCCAACAACATGGCAACTTTAGCTGATTTCATAAAAGCAGGTAAAGAATTACAATACACAGGAAAGAGCTTAGAACAATATGCTGATCAAAATTTAAAGAAGCAAAAGATGCTGAGACAGCTGAACGGGCACGAAAAGAGGATGCGGAGAGAGATGAACGCGCACAAGAAAGAGAACAGGAAAGACAACACAAAAAGGAGATTGCAGAACTAGCTGAGATAACAAAACAAAAACTGCTAGAAGATGACAAACAGGTTAAGCAAAGAGAATTAGAATTAAAACAGAAACAGTTAGAACATGATAAGGAGATTAAACATAAAGAATTAGAATTAAAACAAAGGCAATTAGATCAATAGAAAGAATTAAAGCAAAGCAATTAGATCAGGAGAGAGAACTAAAGCAAAAAGAGATAGATGAAATGGCAAGAGTTAAGGAAAAACAAATACAAGTAGAATCAGAGACACAGTTAAAGATGAAAGGTATGGATGTAGACTCACACGTAGAGATCTCTGCTACTAAACTAAAAAGTCAACAAGAAGAAAATAAGTTTAATAAGTACAAAAATATTATTAAACCATTCTGTAAAGAAGATTCCATATCAGCCTGGACAGAAAATGTCGAGTATCAGTTTAAATACCACCAAGTTCCAATAGAGATGTGGGCTATGATTTATATGAAGAACCTGAGTGGTGAGCCCCTTAAAGTGATAGAATCAATACCAACTGATCTTAGATCTAACTATCAGTACATCCATGATAGGATAATGCAACACTTTTTACTTGATGCCCCTGGGTATCAGGTTCAGTTCTCAAATTTAAAACCAAAACCTAGTGAGACTTTCATTGATTACGTCTCAAATGTCCAAAGTGTACTAAATAGGTGGCTTAATGCAGCTAACATAGGAAAAGACTTTGACAGACTTAAAAATTTAATAGCCATGGATAAAGTCATATCCACTATACCATCTCCTTTCGCTAAATTCCTGCAGCAGTCAGACATTGAGACCATTGAACAATTTGAAAAAAAAGGCTCTGCATATTTTTCCTCAAATAGAGATATTTTTAAGACTTCAAATAGTGACTCTGAAATAGTTTCTTTTGTAAAGGACCAACCTAAAAACTATCAGAGTAATAGAAAACCATTTCATAGAGTCGACAAGAAAGATAAGAAAGTGTCGAAATGTGTCTACTGTCAACTTTTGCATGACACTTATTCTATGTGTGATAAATCGCCTAACTATCCGGCACATCTTGAGAATGTCATTAAGAAGCAACAAAACAAGAGAACTGCATACAGGCGTGCAGTCAAATGCTTCTTCTGTTCCAGCTACGGCCATTATTCAAATAAGTGCCTGGGCCGCCAACGTATGAAAGCCAACAATGCTATTTTGATTGATACATCTTCTGATAGTGGTAGTGAGACTGAGTGTGAAGTTGAGAATGTATTACCTTTTAAGCAATCTGAAGATGTCTGTTGTGTGAATGATGTATTAAGCTTTGACAATTGTGACCAATGTCACCAATTTCATGCAGACGGCAAACTTACATGTGGGCATATTGTAACATCCTCCGTAGAGAATGCAAATGCAGCTTATAGCCTCCAGAGGCAATCTATTGTTTCACTCTGCATTGGTCAATGAGAAGCCATGCCGATGTTTGCTTGACAGTGGGAGCTCTATTATTGGTGTGAAAAAGGAACTTGTTAATCCAAAGGATTATACTGGTGACTCTGTAAAATGCCGGACTTTTTCTGGTAATATAGAAACCTATCCTCTGGCAAGAGCCCGTATAAACACCCCGTTCCTTTCTGGTACCTTTACTTGTGCAATACTAGACAACCCTTGTACTGATTTAATTCTTGGGTGTCTACCCCAGCTAAGGCACTGTACAGATGAAGAAATATCTGTCTGGGAGGAGAAGAATGGTTTCACTCCAGTGAACAGTGCAGATATCCTCAAACATCACAGTCCTAACAAAAGTGCTAGACCCATAACTACTTGAAACTGGTCAAGACGTAATGGTGCTACTACCAGACAAGCATAATAAAATGGTAACTTTATGGCAAGGGCCTTTCAAGGTGATACAAAAACTTTCAGATGTCGACTATGAAATATCGATAAACGGACACTTAAAGATATTTCATGTCAACATGTTGAAACCTTACTTTTCACGACAAGAGACAGAAGTAGAGACAGACGAACACAGTGCACCCACACCTAGTGATGAGACGACAGACGTACACAACGCAACTACACTAGTTAGCGAGACTGGCAAATCCGACGAGATGCATACACTTAGTGAGCTTACAGAATACGCACTTAGCACCACCACCGTACTGAATCAGGTAGACGACGACGGGATGGAACTACCCGTTCCAATTGTAGACAAGACTGCGACATTAGATAGCATACGGATAGAACAGGGACTAACAGACGTTCAACGACGACAATTAATAGAATTAGTGACGGAGTATAAAGACATATTTTCTGACATTCCAGGTAGGACGGACAGAATCGAGCACTCCATTCTTCTTTCGGACTCTAAGCCTATCAAATGCAGGCCGTACTCTATCCCACTCAGCTATAGAGAAAGTCTAAATAAGGAAATTCTTAATTTAGAAGCTAGTGGGATCATCCAGAAATCTACATCTGAGTACTCCTTTCCAATCGTCCTAGTTAAGAAAAAAGACTCCACAATTCGTCTGTGTGTGGACTATAGAAAGCTCAACAACGTCACTAAGATCGACGCAGAACCAATTCCTTCCTGCGAAGATCTTATTCTTGACATGTCCACCTCCAAAATCTTTTCTAAATTAGATCTTACTAAGGGATATTGGCAGGTCCCTATGCAGACTCAATCCATTCATCTTACTGCTTTTTCAACACCTTTAGGACTTTACGAGTGGCGTTTTCTTCCTTTCGGACTTCGAAACGCTCCTGCCACTTTCGTACGCTTAACTAGAGATTTACTTCATGGAGTGACGAATACAGTGACGTATATAGATGATATATGTGTCCATACAGATGACTGGACAACACACTTACTGAAACTAAGACATGTCTTCGATAGGTTGCGACTCTTCGGTCTCACTGTCAAACCGAGCAAAGTCGAATTGGGCCTACAAGAAATTGATTTTTTGGGTCATGTCATTTCACAAGGTCAACTAAAAACTGACAATAGAATTATTACCAAAATTATGAACCTGACCATGCCTACAACAAAGAAGCAGGTCAGAAGCCTTTTGGGGTTAGTAAATTACTATAGCAAGTTCATACCAAACTTAGCTGAAATTACAAGTGTATTTTCAAATGTTTTAAAAGCATCTGTAAAATTAGATGTCAAAGATGCATTATTAATTTCTGCATTGTCAAAATTGAAAATCCTGTTTAGTAATGTACCAATCCTCCGCTTGCCTAATCCTAGGCTCGTTTATTATCTTAGGACAGATGCCAGCAGGATCTCCATCGCTGCAGTACTAGGCCAGTTTTATGATGGCATCTTCCATCCGATTTGCTACGTGAGCCGCAAGATCACACCTGCTGAGTCCAGATATTCCATATCAGAGTTGGAAGCCCTAAGCGTCATCTATGCGGTGAGGAAGCTGCATCGATTTCTAGCGGGTGTTCACTTCGTTGTCCAGACTGACAACTCCCCAATCACGGTCATACAAAGTGGTGTGCATCGGAATGACCGTATCTACAGGTGGTCGTTAATACTACAAAATTATACTTTTAGTATAGAGCATATTAAGGGTAAGGACAACATTCTGGCTGATACCCTTAGTCGACCATCTGAGGTAGAAATACCGGATATCCCACATGAGAGTGTAGAGTAATATAGGTTAAATTAGTACATTAGAATATTCTATGTGACATATTTTACGAATACATAGACATTATGTTCTGAACTATGTACTAGGAACAGTGAACTACCATGTGTCCGTAGACATCAAAATAAGAACTGTGCTCCGAGAACAACTATATCACCGTGTGAACTGAGACAGCTCGTTACATACTAAGCTCCATATGTGTTCCGGTGAATCATCTGTGTTAAGCAGGGAAAAACAGTGTCAGAACAGTACATAAATAACAGACACGAAAATACTTGTCTACGACACCAGCGAACTCTACAGGTGCAATACCCATAGGACACAAGTATGACTGTGTAATGTATTTAATATACCCAGGACAATTATGTATATATAGTATGCCAATGAAAGCAATTTCTGAACATTAGGGCAACGACTAACCTGAGGTATTTAAATACCATGTATATATATACTTATTGTGATATGTATTATAACGTTTTAATATAGTGATAAATTATAGTTAGATTAGGTCACTCTAAGATACATTTAGATTTAGGAAATATAATAGTTTTCATTTTTTAGTAGTTTAGATAGATCATTAATTTACTCACGTACTTAGCTTAAAAGTAGATTAGGATAGTAATTTAAACGTAATAACAGCTAATTATAAACTAGGATAAAAAGTTTAGATAGTAATAGTACCATTTAGTTTGTTACATTTCACTTTGTTTCATTTCATTTGAGTTCATTCCATCTTAATGAACCAGTCCATTTAACAAACTTGTTCATTTAGTATTATGATTAGTTTACACCGGATAGGATAAAAGGATTATACAAATAAACATACATCATTTACACCATTTAGAGTAAAAATATCAATCATATATTTTTTTCATTTAAAAACATTATTTATAATTTGTTATATTTCACATTACCCATGTTAGAAAGGTACATAATTTATTACATTTCACATTACCCATTTCAGAAAGGTACATAACTCATCTCACATCAATTTCATTTTAAATAGTTAGATTACTTCCCTTAAATTAGATTAAAGTAGGTAACACATTAAATACATATTTATAGAACTAGTATTAGTATTTCAGTATTTAGAGTATTATTTCAGTAGAATGTAGTCATTAATAATATCAGGGTACAAACCATCAATCCCCTTTTTCTTACATGTAAATAGTTTGTAAATACATGACTCGTGCAGCAATTTACGCACAGTCATTAAGCTCAACTTTGTCAAACTGAGCCAAACTTGTACAGTGTCACTCCAAGGTTTTTAAATAATTGTGAGGGTAAAAGATGTGTGACAGAAGTGTGAAAGTGAGAGCATATGTAAAATATACAGGAGAGAGTGAGATCAGTCAGCGGATTTTTTCTGCCGCTCAACGCGACTTTTTTATTTTTTGTCTGCGTCAAATGTTTGCTTTCGATGTTGAAAATGTGCTGTCTTGAATGTGTTGTGTGTAGTTTAGTGTAGATCTTAGAGAAAGTATTTTAAGTCTCATAAGACGGAAACGTAGTCACGAATTAGTGTTATACACTTGTTTGTGGCCACATTTAACCGAATTATGGCACTTGAAAACTAACTTACATACACATGATAGATAGATACACATGTTAGAAGTTAGATTATACTATTAGTTAGATTCAAACACGCAAACATCCAGGAAAACAAACATGTAAATTGCATACATTTTTGGTAGATCAAAGGGAGATAACTCCGGGTCAGGGGACACAATAGACAACGAAACACTAACTTAACAGTGAAAGATAACTTTACACGCGGAAGCGAGATAGGTAAAGCCTGTCGCACACAGCTTGTGTAATGGTTGCTTAATATTATATGGGGGACATGAAGCAATTCATGTGTTGACCCTAAGAAAGTCAACATTGCATGGGTAGTGAGTTAATTTACTATTTGAGGGCAGGTCTTATAAGACAATGGTCCGGTTCAGACATACCTCTAATGAATATAATATTGCGATTGAGAAGAGGCTCACGCCAACCAGACAAGTTTGTGGCGATTGCCAGTAGCCAAGTAAAGTGATACTACATTGTGACAATAGTCAGTAGAAGTCTATTCAGTTACCCAAAACCAGGTTATCAGCAGTCTTTGACAAAAATTAGATACACTAATTTTTTAGAAACCTCTTGCGTCACACCCAATGAGTCAAAGTTGGTGATGCAACACAGGAGGGGAGGGTGTGTGTCAAAGACTGAAGTATAGAGGTCTGAGATCTGCCTCAAGATAGAAGACCATCGGGAAGAGTGGTCAACCTCAAGTAGATCAGAGGTAACACAGTGCCCCGATATGAGGGCAGGGTAGGTGATAGGAAGGGGGACTATTAACTAGTTCTCTCATGAGACACGGAGGTGTCGACCAGATAGTTGGTACTCTGGTCACGGCAGAATCACGCCTACGTGATAGCCACGGAGAAGTGGATTGCCACTCAATAGGAGACGGCTGCTATAAGCGTGCTGAGTGTGACAGCACGCAAAAAGCCGAAGGACGCACAAGGTCCTTCCGCGTGCTGTGTAGCCACGCGAGTAGGAAAGTCAGACTGGGGACTGACTTCGTAGCGAGTGCACCGTTTAGTGTCGGTGGGGTTTTCTGTAGCCAAGTAGATAGAGATTAGCAATAGGGTTAGGAAACTAGTGATAGGCAATTCTGTGGCTTTGTGTGTGATTTGATAGCGACTGTTTTGTAAATGTAAAGAGCCAACGGCAATAAAATGTATCATCCATTTCCTCTCACACGACTTGCAAGTTCCTTGTGTGGTGCGAGAGAAGTAATCCTGTGATGCCTGAAACATCGGTTGCTGACAGTCGAGATTTGTCTTAGTACTTTATACGGTCCTTGCCATGAGTCTGTAAAAAGATGTCTGTCGCTTGGCAAAAGAAGTAATACGTCCTGTCCAGGTGTCAGTGTTATTGTCCTATTTCCTCTGTTTGCATACTGTCTGTAAATAGCACCAGATTGTTTCAGTGCTTCTTTAGCTAACACACAAGATTTCATTATCCTATCACGCAATGATGTTACATGTTCATAAGATGATACTGGTTTATGTACAGTTATACTTTCAGTTAACATAGAATGGTACATAGATAATGGGCCGCGTGGTTTGGCACCATATATAAGTTCAAATGGTGAGAAACCTGTACTGGAATGAGGTACTTCGCGATATGCAAATAGTATGGCAGGTTAATAAGTATCCCAGTCTTCAGGGTGTTCCTGGGTAACTTTTGATAACATATGCTTGAGATCCCCATTCATCTTTTCTATAATTCCCGTCGAATGAGGGTGGTATGGGCTGTTAAAGCACTGCTTTACCCCTAACATTCTAGTAAAGGCTTGAGTGGCTGCAGCTATGAACTGACTCCCACGATCTGAGCTTGGTGACAGTACACATCCCTGCCGTACTCCTCTTTTTATCTCTATAGGTAACGAATAGTTATTGCTGCATCTAATAGACGCCACTTGTTGCCAGTACAAGTTACTAATAAGTCTGATGTCCTTTCCGTCTACTCCTATATCTTGAAGGCACGTAATTAGTTGTTCATCAGTTATCAGTTATCAGTTGGGGTATCTTCGTTGCACTCCGGACATGTCCATAGGTGCTCAGATCCTCCCCCCAGCATATGCATCAGCGTCCGGTGGCTAATAGTGCCAGTTCTGTGTTGGTTGACGAGGGGCTTTGTTTTCCCGATGTACCTCTCGCGTCTGGCTGTGCCGATTCTTACTCCCAGGTCTTTCATCCTAGAAAGCGATGTGGAATCACTGGCGTCAAAATCCTCTGTTCTCGCCATATTCATGTTGTGAATTGTTGGAATCATGTTGGAAATTGAATCATGTTGTGAAAGTTGCTCATGTTGTACTCTATCAAAAGCTTCCTTGTAGTCTATAAAACAAACATATATACTGTTTTGAACTTCTATATATTTTTCAATTAACATCCTCAAACAGATTATTGCTTCTCTGGTGCCGCTGTTTTTGCGGAACCCAAATTATTTTTCAGCTACTTCCTCATCTATTTTATGTTGAATTCTTTCTTGTATGACCTTGAGTAGTATCTTAGTTATGTGGCTCATAAAGCTAATAGTTCTGTAATCCTCACAATCAACAGCTCTTGGCTTCTTCGGTAGTGTGATGAAAATGGATGTTTTCAAGTCCTTGGGGATGTACCCAGTATTATATATATATATATATATATATATATATATATATATATATATATATATATATATATATATATATATATATATATATATATATATATATATATATATCATTACATAATTCTGTGATCGTTTCAAAGCCAAAGCTGAATAAGGATTTTATCATCTCTGTTATCTTCTCAAGACCTGCAGCCTTTCCTTCTTTCATCTTTTTAATGGCCTTTTCTACTTCAGCCGTTAATATTTTTGGTCCATCTTGAGTATTATATAATGTTGGTCTATTGACCCTGTTGTCCCAGAATAAATCTTCTGTGTACTCTGTCCATCTTTTTATTATGTCAGTGTTATTAATTATAATTTCTCCATTGTTTCCTCTGATACATCCGTTTCCTGGTATATTACTTTTCTTCTTTGTAAATTTTTTTATATGTTCATGTAATTCTTTCCAGTTTTGTTTTATTTCCAGATCCTCCATTTCTTTGCAATGTTTCTGCAGCCACTCTTCTTTGGCAACTCTGCACATGTGACGTATTTCTCTATCTATTACTATATACTCTGGAGTGTTCTTTGCTTTCTTTCTTTGAGACATTTTACTCAATATTTCATCGGTTATCCATAATTGTTTTTTCTCATTAATTTTCACTGGCAAGGTGGTATTTGTAATCTGAATACTGGTTTTTATACTTTCCCATTTTGTATTAATTTAATCCTCGGGATTTTCACGTCAATATTGTTCCATACTTTCAATGATTAGCCCATCATATCTATTTTTGACTTCAACTAGGTATAGTTGTCTTCTTTCTGGTTGTTTCAATGCCGATATATCTACTTGAGGTGTCTTCGATTTCCTTATTCCTGGGTTATTAAGTTTTATTTGTAATTTTTAATACTAGGCCTACAGGATTATGGTCAGAGTTGATATCAGCACCAGGGTATGTTTTGGCATTTTTAACATTGTTTTTAAATGTATTTCTAATCATAATGTAGTCAATTTGGTTTCTTGTTCTATCTCCATGGCTTTTCCATAAGAAAACAGAGTAAAAATTATAAACAAGAATACAACGAGATAAATAAAGATATAAGAAATAATTGTGTAAAGGCAAAAGAAAGTTGGTTAAACTTGCAGTGCAAGCGAACTGAATTAAATTATATTACAGATGCAAAATTTTAGGAGGCAAATGATATAATGGAGAGGTGGAATGGGCAAAGAAGTTAATTTTATGATAGAGAAAAGGCAGAATTAACAGAAGAAAGCAACTTAGAAAGTCCCCCATATTCTAAATGATGAAGCAGCTGACGCTATCAAGCACATAAAGAAAAGAAAAACAGCTGGGCCAGATGGAATCACAATAGAAGAATTAGAAGCAATGGGAGAATTTGGAATTTGGAGTAGATAAATTAACCAAAATGTTGAATGATATTTACAGCAGTGGATATCTACCGATCTGACGATGTGAGAAAAACGGCTGTGATTGATGCCGAAAGCAATCGTCTTAACATTGATATTGCTGGCCTGCAGGAGACTCGCCTCGCTGAGGAAGGGTCACTCAGGGAAAACAATTACACCTTTTTTTTTGGAAGGGTAGAAGGCAGGCAGAAAAAAAGGCAACACGGTGTGGGCTTTGCAGTGAAGAATTCGCTATTGGGAATGATTGACATTCCAGCAGGAGGAAATGAAAGACTATTATCCCTACGCTTGGCAACCTCTTGTGGTTTTGCCACCATTATTACTGCATATGCACCGACACTCGATTCCTCTGATGATATGAAGGATTCGTTCTATGAGGAGTTAGACTCCGTGATCAAGGCAGTTCCAAAATCTGACTACATTTATATGCTCGGTGATTTCAATGCTCGTGTGGACAAGGACTCGAGTTCATGGCCAGTGTGCCTTGGAAAATACAACATCGGTCGCATGAATGAAAATGGGCAAAGGCTACTGGAGCATTGCACCAGAAATGACCTATGTATTTCAAACTCATTTTTTTTTTAATCAAAAGAGCTGCATAAGGTCACGTGGAAACATCCAAGATCCGGCCATTGGCACCAGCAGGACTTCATCATCACACGGAGACAACATCTGAACCATATATCATTGATTCGAAGTTACCACAGTGCTGACTGTGATATGTATCAATCTTTGGTTGTTGCAAGGGTTAAACTGAGACCAAAGAGAATCTACACAGCTAAACACAAATATAGCCCCAGAATTAATATTATTAACACTCACGATCCTGAAAATTGCTTTCAGTTTCAACAGCAACTTGAAGACGCTTTCACTGACACACCAGAATATTGTACAGTAAATGAAAAGTGAGGTCAACTTAAGGAAACTCTTTATAAAACTGCCATAGGGGTTTACGGCACTATGTATCATCAGAGGCAGGACAGGTTTGCGGCAAGCAGCCAGACTCTGAAGCCCTTGATTGATGAGGAAGGATGTGCAAAAGGCTGCCAGGCAGTGTGCAAATGATTATTGGGTCAAGTTATGTGAGTCCATTCAAATCGCAAGTGATAAGGGGAACATCAGAATCATGTATGAAGGAATAAGGAAAGCCTATGGTCCAATGATCAAAAGAAGTGCATCATTGAAAACCTTGACTGGAGAAATCATAACTGATAAGAAACAGCAGATGGACAGATGGGTAGAGCACTATTTGGAGCTTTACTCAAGTGAGACCAAACTAGCGGATGATGCCCTCAACGCCATAGAGGCTCTACCAACTCTTGACCACCTGGACACACTTCCCACCATAACAGACGTTAAGTGTGCTATAAATTAACTTGCATCTGGCAATGCTCCAGGTAAGGATGGGATTCCAATAGAGGTTATAAGGAGTGGGCAAGACACACTCACTCTACAGATCCACCAGCTAATAGAAGGACAAGTCCCACAGGATTTCAAAGATTCAAGCATCATAACACTGTAAAAGAACAAGGGCGATGGAGCGACTGCAACAACTATAGGGGTGTCTCACCTCTGTGTATTATTGGAAAAGTATTTGCCAGAATTTTTCTCAGACTTCAAGTCCTAGGAGATCAAGTCTACCCCGAATCACAGTGTGGCTTTCGACAGAACCGGTTGTCATGTAGTAAATGACAGTGAGGCAGGCAATTGATGAGTTAGCGCATCAAAGAAGAAGATAACGGGTGTCACAAATGGTGAACATTGTGACACCAACATTGAACGCAATTGAGACGTCATAGGATGACGTCACCTAACACCGTAACGGCTTAAGCTTTAGTTTGTGATCCAGCAAGGACAAGCTAGGACGTGCTTCAACACCACACAGAATACCGGCCTTTATGATGTTGCCAATCCTCAGTGTCCACATGAAGTCGCTCTAAGTGTGTCCGGCAATTGACTACAGGTACTCCTGGCTATCCTGATGCCACGGTCGCTGGCATATATCGTATTCCCTATATGACAGTGGAAGGTAGGCGGTTGTTGTACATTCCTTATCATGGCAGGTGGCCCGCTTGGTGCCCAAATATCCACACAGTCTAGATAGATGAATAGCGATGGAGAAGCAAGAGCGAAAGTGCAGTGCGAAAGACTCAAGACTGGATGCGCTCACTCGCTCACGTTTGCTGTTGAAGTTGCCTGCGATAAATTATATTTCAGTTCACTCAAAAGACTTTGTTGTTGGATTTATGTTGGAGTCAGCAGAGTGAGGCCGTCCTACATGTGATTGTACCATTTAGCTCTAGCAGTTAAACGTCAGGTCAATATCATTGTAGAGGAAGCAGGGATCAGCGTTTAACTCATGACACCGGTCTACCATTGATATGATATTCTCATTGCGACAGATGCAAGAAAAATGCCGTGAACAGAATCAACCACTGTTTATTGCCTTCATTGACCTCACAAAGGCATTTGATTTGGTCAGTCGTGAGGGTCTCTTCAAGGCACTAAAGAAGATTGGCTGCCCACTAACTCTTCTGTCCATTGTGGAATCGTTCCACACAGGCATGAAGGGTATAATCAAGTTTGATGGTGCAACTTCTGAAGAGTTTGAAATCAAGAGTGGAGTTAAGCAAGGTTGTGTACTAGCTCCCACCCTCTTCGGAATATACTTTTCACTTCTACTGAAATATGCCTTTCGTGATCAGGATGGTGGTATATACAGTTGCAGTTACGACCCACTCTGAGGAAGAATTACAATGTCTTCTATCTGCATTCTCCAATGCTTGTTCTGAATTTGGTTTAACAATTAGCAAAATGAAGACACAGATTATGTCACAAGGTGCACATGGTGTACCATCAATCTTTATTGACGACGCCGAACTAGAGATGGTAGACCATTTTACATATCTAGGATCAAGGGTAAATAGCAAATTATCCCTAGATCAGGAAATCAACATTTGGATTGGTAAGGCAGCAACAACAATGAACAGGTTAAGAAAAAGAGTCTGGGAGAACAGGAAACTTACTGCCAAAACAAAAAGTTCTTGTCTATCAAGCCTGTGTCCTTAGTACTCTTCTTTATGGCAGTGAAACCTGGACAACTTACTCACACCAAGAGAAACGTTTAAACAGCTTTCATATGCGGTGGCTGCGAAGAATTCTTGGTATTAAGTGGTAAGACAAAATCACAAATACTGAAGTATTGGAAAGATCAGGTTGTGTGACGGTTTATTCCATGCTCAGTCTTCGTAGACTTAAATAGATAGGACATCCTAGGAGGATGGATGATGGTAGAATACCAAAGGACATCTTTTTTAGTGAATTACAGATGGGTAAGAGATCTCAGGGTCGGCCTCTACTACGATACAAAGATGTGTGTAAGCGGGACATGATTGATACAGGCATTGATAATGCACATTGGGAGCAAGTCGCCGCTGAACATGTTGCATAGAGGGCAAAAATCAGAAATGGAATAAAGACAAAGGAGAAAATTATTGCAGATAAGTCACACACCGAGCGTGTGAGACGTAAGATGGTGCATGATGGTGGAAATGACCACGTATTTACATGCACCCACTGTGAACGGACATTTACAGCGTGAATTGACCTTATCAGTCACATTCGCTACCGCCATAGGTAAAAGTTATTATGCCTTTTTGAAACACAAACTATCGTATGTCAAGACGGCAAGATGCCAATGTGTATATGTGTAATGAGGATATCTACAAAGCGATATGCTGAAATCTTTATTTATAGCTTTACCAAAATGAACGGGAACAATTGAATGCGAAGAAAAACATTTACTGGAACCAAGTAGCAGCAATTCAAATTAGAAATAAAGAACGAACTCATGAACAAATAAGGCTGTGTGTTCGATACCGGATATCTTCTCCCTCTATAGCTATGCAATAATGAGAGAGATCAAAGAGAAGCCAGAAATAATATTCAGAAGTTATAATATAAACAATATAGATGCAGATGACATAGTTTTGATGGCGGATAATTCGAAATATCTGCAACAATTGTTGGACATTGTAATAACAGAGAGTGCAAAAGAAGGACTCTCCTTGAATATCGAGAAAACATTAACAATGGCGAGATCAAAGAAAAGGTGAAACCCAAATGTGAAATAGAGACAGAAGGTAAAATTCTTCACCGAGTGGAACGTTTTAAATGCCTTGGGGCATTTATAAAATCAGATGTAAGATGCACAACATAGATTAAGAACAAAATAGTGCAAGCAAAGGCAACATTTCAGAAATTAAGAATATCTTATGCAATAAGTCATTATCGTTGAATGTAAGAAAGAGAGTGCTAAAGTGCTATATAGAACCTGTTTTGTTGTAAGGCTGTGAATCTTGAAATGTAAATGAACAAATCAGGGAGAGATTGGAAGCAACAGAGGTGTGGTTCCTGAGACGAATTTTGCGAATTCCTTGGAGGGCCAAAGTAACTAACAACGATTGCCTGAAAGAGGCTAATGAAACTAGAACAGTATATACAACAATACGAAAGAGGCAAACAGCTTCTTGTGGTCATGCGATGAGAAGAGAGGCATTGGAGAACATCGTGACAAAGACAGTGTGAGAGGATTCTTGACAGTCTTGTGTCATGGCCAGGAAGGGGGTCAACAAACGAATTGATCTATGGCGTCGGAGATCGTAATTTGTGGAGAGATATTATCGCTAACTCCAGCCGGCAAGGCACTGGATGATGATTATGTCTGTATTGATAAATTTGTGCTTGTTTGTTTTGTATATGTTGTCATTGGTCTGTGAATAGAATTGTGGATATAAACATCTCGGAGTTAGAACTGTGGATGTAGACAGTGTATTGTAGAGATAGAACTGTGGATGTAGACAGTGTATCGTAGAAATAGAATTGTGGATATAGAAAGTGTATCGTGAAGATAAACGTGGATATAGACAATCTGTATTGCTATATTGGGGCAGTCAATGTGTACGGAAGAGAATCAAGAACACTTAGCAAACACATGAGAGATTATGTGGAAGCTACGGAGATGTGGCTGTATGGAAGAATAATGAAAGCACCGTGCACGGATAGAAATGAAGATATCTTGAAAGAAGTTAACTCACAAAGAAAGTTACTGAAATCAGAAGAAGAAAGTTTACATTTTACGGTAATGTCATAAGAAGGGGGAACCCGGAGTACGTCGTCACAACGGGAAGGTTGGAGGATAAGAGAGGCAGGGGAAGACCGAGAGAGCAGATGCTGGTGAGTTTGACATTATGACAGAGATGAACATCCGTCCCAGAAATGAAGTCCTAGGGTGTCGAGACGTGGGAGTACTCGCTGCCTGATTACATTTAGAAGTATTCGTTGTTCTCTAATATTTTCATGAACTTGTCCATTTGTCAGATTTTCAATCCAGCTAGTTTTTGTAATTTCTCAGTAACACAAAATCTGAAATTTCTCTTTAGGTTTTCATCACGTTTCCTCGCTGTCCATTTTTCTAAAGCATATAATCTAGTACATAATCATCATTAAGTGTCGTGCCGCCTGGCGTAGGCGTTCATGACTTTTTACAGATCTCGGTCTTTGGTTTTCTGGATCAACTCTGCTGTTGATATTCCTCACTGCCACCGTCTTAATCCATCCAGCATCATTTCTCTTGGTCTGCCTCTCCCTCTCATCCCCTCGATCTTTCCAGTTGTCACGATGTTCTCCAATGCCTCTCTTCTGATCACATTACCAAAGAAAGCTGTATGTCGCTTTCTTATTCTTCTATATAATGTTCTAGCTTCAATAGCCTCTTTGAGATAGTCATTGTTAGTTACCTTGGCAGTCCGACGAATTCGCAGCATTCATCTTAGGAATCACATCTCTGTTGCTTCCAAGTGCTTCCTAATTTGTTCATTTAAGTTGCAAGATTCACTGCCATACAGCAATACAGGTTCTGTATAGCACTTTAGCACTCTCTTTCTTACAATCAATGATAGCGACTTATTCCATAGGATATTCTTCATTTTCCGAAATGCAGCCTTTGCTTGACCTATTTTGCTCTTAATCTATGTTGTGCATCTTCCATCCAATGTTATAAATGCCCCTAAGTATTTAAAACTACCCACTTGGTTAAGAATGTCTATTTCTTGTACAAGATATGGAAAATATTAAATTTAATTTCCTAGATATGAGCGAGATGTGGTGATAAACTAATTGTCTGACAAACAGACAATAATATATTCATTTTTTTTCCACCGTTTGTGCACTCGTGCTGCGCAATGTTTCCCAAGTTCTCGGTTCCAAAACTCATCCCTACACCAACATGGAATATGTATTGGTGGTATGCATGGCCAGATATAGTGGGTGCGTTGGTGTAGTTATTCGGAAGTTGAGATGCATGACCAGATATAGCGGGTGCGTTGGTGTAGTTGTTCGGAAGTTGAGATGCATGGCCAAATATAGCGGGTGCGTTGGTGTAATTGTTCGGTTGTTGCGATGATTATGTCATGAGCGCGGTAATACGAGAGTTCGGCTTCAGCTCTCGACGTCCGCTGCTGGAGAGAAAGACTGACTACCAACCCCTCCGTGCACTAATGCCTACAAAATATGGTGGTCCAAAATTCGCATACACGCAACGTAACTTGTTTTATTATTTGTAAACGAGGGCACCAACAAAACACATATGGTTTAAAAGACAAAAATGGGAATATGATAATACCAATGAAGAAATGTGCAACACATGGAAAGAATATTTTATTGAATTACTAAATTGTGAAGCTCCAAGTAACATTTTCCCACAGGAAGAGGTTCTAACATGCGAACCACAAATTGAAGAACCTACATTTGAAGAAATCCTATATGTAATCACACGACTTAAAAACAATAAGGCAACTGGGACTGATGGAATTGCTGCTGAATTTATAAAGGCAGGTGGCCATTGCATTACATCTAAAGCTATACGAACTAATAATAAAAATCTGGAGGACAGAAGAATTACCCCATGACTGGAAAGAGTCTTTATTGATACCTATCTTTAAGAAAGGAGACAAGTTCCAATGTGGAAATTATAGAGGAATATCACTACTGTCCACAAGCTATAAGATACTATCCGCAGTATTACTAAATAGACTAAAACCATATTCAGAAGACATATTAGGTGACTACCAGGCGGGTTTTAGACAAAACAGATCAACAATAGATCAGATATTTATCTTACGACAAATAGCCGAGAAAACATTGGGAATATAAAAGAGATCTCCATAACATTTTTGTGGATTTTAAAAGGCTTATGATAGTGTCCATAGGAAATAGTCCTATGGAATGTTATGCAGGAATTTGGAATACCAAGGAAGTTAATTAACATGACCAAACTATGCATGGAAGATACTTATAATATAGTAAACATATAAAGGCAGGAAATCAGACCCCTTCCAAAATACATCTGGCTTGAAACAGGGTGATGCACTATCGCCGCTACTCTTCAATCTGGCTCTAGAGAAAGTTGGTAAGGAAGGTAAAGGAGGAATGTGATATTGGAGGAACATCCAAGCTGCTTGGTATGCAGATGATATAGATATTATAGGCAAAGTGAACAAAAGAATTAGAATATTGACTCAGCTTAAAGGAAAAAGCCCAACAGATGGGGCTGGTTATCAACCAAGATAAGACAGAATATATGGTAATTTCAAGAGACGGAATGGCTAAAAACTCTGGCCACATACACAAATAGATAATATGACCATTAAAGAACGGAAACATACAAATACCTGGGTAACATCTTCAACTGCTCCAACATCATAAGGGAAGAAATACAAACTAGAATAACTCTGGAAATAAGATTATACTATGCACTACAACATCTACTAAAATCAAAGGCGCTATCTCGTAACCCAAAATCACAATATACAAACACTTGATCAGACCAGTTGTGCATGTATGGCTCTGAAACCTGGAGTAACGAACGAGGAGACGAAGCCTTGTTACAAACCTTTGAGAACAAAATTTTAAGACGCATCTTTGGACCCATTAGGGATACACAAAGTGGAGAGTGGAAAAGAAGAAGTAACAAAGACATTTATGATTTGTTTAAGTCCCCGCTAATCATGTATCATGAAGGCTAATAGACTACAATGGCTGGGGCATATAGAAAGAATGAAGATAATAGGAAACAAAACTCGCTTACACTCAGGAAATAAATGACCGTAGACCCCGAGGTAGACCAAGAAGGCGGTGGAGAGATTAATATACATATATTTCTGATTCACACAGTATTATTATTTCTACAGATACATCGGCGTAACCAGGCCGCTTCAACACGCACGGATCATGTGCCAAACCAGAACAATGTACGTGATCATCTTGATCTGGCTTTTTTCCATGGCCATTTCTGTTGCACCTCTGATCGGTTGGAAAGAAGAACCCGACCCCAACCCTCTCGTCTGCACGGTTACAACACAACCAGGCTACGTTCTGTTCTCAGTCGCAGGATCATTCTACATCCCGTGCCTGATCATCTTAGTCGTGTACTTTCGCATCTACAGAGAGACGGTAAAGTACACCCGGTGCTTGTCTTCTGGGGCCAAGCTCTCCAGAGTGGACGAGGATACGGTCGTGTCTCTCAGAATCCACATGGGGAAGAATTCATGTGCGGAATCGAAGAATGAGCGTTACCAGGTCATCAACAAGATTGGCCTAATGGCGGACTACAACAGTGGAAATGCTCAGTGCAGTACCAAGAAAAGCAAACACAGTAGCAGAACAACTTTCTTGAACAAGGTGGCCAAGTTTAACCGGGAGAAGAAGGCAGCAAAGACATTGGGTGTTGTTGTTGGAGTCTTCATTATCTGCTGGCTTCCGTTTTTCATCGTGCTTCCTGTAGGTAGGTATCTTTGGTGAAAAGTTTTGAATTGATTGCCTGTCTGCCTGCCTATCTGTATGTCTGTCCAGAATCTGTCTGTCTGTATGTCTATCCATCCATCATTCCACATCCATCCATCCATCCATCCATCCATCCATCCATCCATCCATCCATCCATCCATCCATCTATCTATCTATCTATCTATCTATCTATCTATTTATCTATCTATCTATCTATCTATCTATATATCTATCTATCTATCTAGCTATCTATTTATCTATGTCTTTCTGGCTGTCGGTCTGGCTGTCTGTCTGTCGGTCTGTCTGTCTCTCTATCCGTCTGTTCATCCATCCATCCACATCCATCCATCCATTCATTCATTTATTGAAGATCATATTGAAGCACGTATGGGAATGTCCCAAGGGTTGTGATGCGGGTTCTTGGCTCAACTAAACTCAACTGTTCTCTCGATATATGATGTATCATTACACAGGATCTGTTCCTGATGTTTTTGTTATTGAAGATTTGTTCATGAGAGCATTTGTTCAAAATAGGCGCTCCAGGAGTCAAACTATGTTCTCCCTCTCAGGCCCTGTTTCGATACTTTTCCCATTGTCCCACATGTGACATACTGTGCCTGCTGTCAAACCACCCCTCCCCCGGGGAGGAGAGCATTGTATGCTCGGTGTACTAAATATTACGAGTGACAGTGTCCTCGTGTTTTTCGCACAAACGAACAGCGCCTTCACTTTCAGAAACAACCTCATTCACATGCTGGATACTGTGACAACCTCATTCACCAGCTAGATGCTGTGACTGCCACATTCACATAAATGATGTGACAACCCTTTTTACGCGTTGGATACTGTGACAACCTGATTCGCATGCTGGATACTGTGGCGGGATGCTGTGACTACCACATTCACATAAATGCTGTGACAACCCCTTTCACGCGTTGTATACTGTGACAACCTGATTCGCATGCTGGATGCTGTGTCAACCCCATTCACATGCTGGATGCTGTGACTACCACATTCACATAAATGCTGTGACAACCCCTTTCGCGCGCTGGGTACTGTGACAACCTCATTCGCATGCTAGATCCAGTGACAACCTCATTCACATGCTGAATAATGTGACAACTCTATTCACATGCTGCGACAACTCCATTCACATGCTGTGGCAACTTCATTCACCAGCTGGATGCTGTGATAACCACATTCACCAGCTGGATGCTGTGACAACCCCATTCATGTGCTGTGGCAACCCGAGAGGTTTAACGCGCTTAAACTCTTTCTTCTTCATGCAGATTGATGGGTTCGTTCGACAAGCCAGTCAGTTGGACTAAAATGTTTACTTCTCTCGTCCTTGACTTGGGGACTAAATTACAAACAACTCAGAAGTCGGAGGGGATTTGCCTGATGGTGAAGGACACTGCTAATAGGGAAAGCTAACCATCGCGTAAAATCAATCTAGTGCACTCACTTGTAGTAGCAACTACTAGCTGAGATGCATAGGAGACGAAGGGGAATGCCGAGAAGTAAATACCTGGATGGCTTGGCCATGTGGCATGGTCGAGACAGAAACACGGAGCTGATCCACGACTCTGGTGATCGAGTGAGATAGCAAAACATGACCGCCCACGCTTATCGGCATGGCACATGATGGATGGATGGATGGATGGGTGCCGGTCGTTCAGAAAGCAATGGAAACTCATTCATTCATTCATTCATTAGCATGATCTTTGCAGAATCTAGCTCCCATAACAACTTCCGGAAAACTTCTCGATCACAAGTAAAATGTCCCGCCTCCGATACACCCATCTGGAGATCATCCGCCACATCCTGCACCCATCTTCTCTTTGGCCTTCCTCTTCCTCTCTTCCCAGGCATATACTCCTCCATTATTGTTCTCTCCAAACTCTCATGACGTTTCAAGTGACCAAAATATATAAATTTTCTTTGTTTTATCGTCTTTCAAATTTTCGAGAAAAAAAAATATTCCAAATTCGGTCTCGTCCAACCTGCCACCTCAGAGTCGGTTATTGTTGAGATCCATGGTTGTGTGGACTGTTAGTCTTAGTTCCTATGTGGTTTTATTGGTACCGCTCTGTTCGTCGGATATATTTATTTTGTGCTAACTGGTTGTTTTCTTTGTCTTGTGTTGGTCCTGATAAAGACCGGTCCTTGGTCGGGCCTACTGGGGCCCGCATTCTTTCGTTTGTTTGCTTCTTTTCTCTATTAGCTCCGCTACGTGCTTGTCACTTCTTGTGTTATTCTTATCGGGGCTGGTCCCGGTCATATCCAGTCCACATAAGGACTCGATGTAGGCAAAGGCAGAGCATTCAAGTGCAAGTCTCAAGTTGTCCCCCGGTCAGCGGCCCGAACTCCTTTGCGTTTGTTTCTTGGCGTTTTTCATCATCACGTGTGGGTGTGGTGTAGCAATAAGATGACCCAGTCTCCCTGTCAGCCTGGTTCAGGTGTCCTACCGGAGGAGCCAACCCACCTTCCTGCCATTCACCTCGCCATACTCAGTTGTCCCCCTCAGGACAACCGGTATCGTCTTTAATAGCCAACCCGTTTAAATATGCAGCTCTTGAAGTATGAATGCATTTGTACTTTTCTTTACCCAAGATATTCATAGAACTCGTCTATAACATTTATATACAAGGGCATTTATGCGCTGTTCGGGTTGTTTAGTAAGTGTCCCGTTCTCACAGGCTTATGTTGCAATGGGAACGTTACATACTCTTAAAAATCTAATTTTTGTAGTTGTCTGTTCCACTCCTTAATTTATTCATTTGTTTTAGTCTTTGAAGATCAATTGATAGTCGTCGTTTAATTTCTTTCATTGTGTCACTATTGTTGGTAATCAGTGACCCAAGATATGGCAAACTACTGAACGTAAACATACCAAGAGATCACAACAGCAAAATATGATGGTGTTGACTGCAACGTTCTGTAAAGGATATGCAACTAACTTTAAACTAACATGTAAGATCTCAAATATGACTCTCGTGTGTTATGCTCATAGGGAAAATGTTCGTAGATCTGACAGCCCATGAGCAGACAGAAAAGTGTATATCCGAATCCGGATTATATATATGAGAAAGACGAAAACTAATACGATGCACAGCATTATAGTGAAATTACATCATATTTATACAATCTTTCAAAGTGACACCATGAATTGTCCAGACACATAAATACGAACGTAATCAATTCAAAGTGTTCAGCGCGGACGAAAACAAATGTATGTACATTATATATTTGCTTAAAACATTGTACGAATTGGATACGTGGAAAATCTTATACATCGGAATAACAAGAAAGTCTTATACATCGGAATAACAAGAAAGTCTTATACATCGGAATAACAAGAAAGTCGTTGTTTTCTTGCGGAAAAGCAAGGCTGGTGTCAGATAGCGCCAGACATTCATACATCATAACAACAGAATGGGCGGTGAAGCGGTAGTGACGTCGAGTGTGTGCAGTTATGCAGTATTTATTTATATCGGATTATTATTATTTATTGGAAATCACTTAGTGCGACAGTGTTGTTGCTTGCTTGGGAACGCAACGTGTATATTTCTAAAGATAAGATACATAATCGTACATTTTAATTTAGAATAATAGATGTGATTTGCGAAATTGTTCACTGTGATGGACAATTTGGACAATTTTCAACTGTGCTGTGAATTTGAAAAGTGTCGAACATTGGTGTGAATTGGGAATTTGTTCAAATACAATTTGATCAATATTTATAGCTAAAGAAGGCTGCACTTTTACTCTGCCTGACTCACACAGTGATGACAGGGCATGAAATGTCCAAGCCCACTGACCATTAGGTTACAATGTGCAAACAATGAATTATCTAATGTCCACTCATTTGTCTGTAGTATGTCTTCAAAGACTAAAACAACTGAATAAATTATGAAGTGGGACAGATAGTACTAGAAAGGTTAGATTTTTAAGAGGATGCATCTTTCCCATTGCAACATACGCCGGTGAGACCTGGACACTTATTAAACAAGCTGAAGAGCGCATAAATACCTTTGAATATAAATGTTATAGACGGGTTCTAGGAATATCTTGGGTAAAGAAAACAACAAAAGCATCCATACTTCAAGAGCTGAATATTGAAGAGGGTTGGCTATTAAAGACGATAAAACATGGAAAATTGATCTATTTTGGTAACTTGAAACGTCATGAAGGTTTGGAGAGAACAATAATGGAGGGGTATATGCCTGGGAAGAGAGGAAGAGGAAGGCCAAAGAGAATATGGGTGCAGGATGTGGCGGATAATCTCTAGATGGGTGTATCGGACGCGGGACATCGTGCATGTGATCGAGAAGTTTTCCGGAAGGTTGTTATGGCAACGAGTTTCTGCAAAGGACATGCTACTGAATGAATGAAAGTTGACAGTGGAAATCAGGTTTCTGGGGAAAATGTAAAGAATACCATGGACAGACAAAAAAACCAATAGCAAGTCCTACATGAAACAGATAAAATCATCAAACTGATTAGAGAAATTAGATGTAGACAAGTCACAGTTTTTGGACACGTTATGAGAAGTAATAAACTGGAGAACTTTGTGACAACTGACAAGATTTAGGGGAAAAGAACAAGGGGAAGGCAGAGAAGTAAATACCTGGATGGCTTGGTGATATGGCTAAACATGACAGCCCACTCTTATCGGCATGGCACATGATGATGATGATGACGCCTACACAAACACATAGTGGAAACACTAACTTAGGGTCAAGGCCGGCCGGTCCATGTGTGCTGTGCTGAACCATGACCTAGTAGAATCGTGATGTAACTCTCCACGGATGTGAAGTTACAGTACCGGTCTCACACACCCCGCTAGCTTCTGAGCTTGGCGAATGAACAGGGAACTCTGTAATACAGCTCCTGCGAGGATGGTAGTTTGGTACGGACTGCGAGAACACATGTCTACAGCGACATCTCTGAGACAGGTGCAAGCCGTTTTCCCGGCTCAAATGATCCCAATGCCTCGTGGAGGTCGGCGTGGCTAAGAGATTTAACATGCTTAAACATTCTTCTCTGGCCTCGACGTAGTGGGTTCGTTAAGTTGGACTTAAATGTTGAATTCTCTCCCTTGACGTGGGGAGCAAATATCAATAGATCAGAGAAGTAAGGGCTGAAACAGGGTGTAACAACAGAACATAAGAACAGGTAAGCGTAGCTCCTGCAGGAAAGTGAGACATAATAAACACAGACACACCTTACAACAAACTCCTATATGGCAAACGTATACCACAAGACAAAGATCAATTAAGATAACCAAAACATAAAAATAAGATAAACATAGGTTATACCACGACACAGCTAACCGACGTTTCGATAATAATAATCTTCATCAGGAAAAACGCAAACAGAAGTAAAGGAAAGCATAACTTCCATCTATACATCCATATCTAACTGTTTGCACACCTTCGGCTCCACGTTTTCTTATTTGCCGCCTTTCACAACTGAACTTCTGCGCCGCCTTCCTAGAAACGAAGTATGTGCAGTGGTCAAGCAACGCTTCATACTTATAATGTTTAATTCAATTTTCTAATTTCATGTTTTTCTTTAGATCTGTTGGTGTTGTTCCCGGTGAAGGTTATTATGATCGAAACTTCGATTCGTTGTGTCCTGGTATTACTTAAATTTTATCTTCATTTTTTAAAATCATCATTGATTTGTTTTGTTGTGATTTACGTTATCTGTGTTTATCGTCTCTCTTTTTTTTTTTCACAGGAATTACACGTATCTGACTGTTTATTTTCTGACGTAAATCACAAGTACATCTGTAGTCAAAGAAGAATTTGCCTGATAACGAGGGACACGGATAATAAAGAAAGCTAACCTTCACACAAAAGCAATCTAGTGCACTCACTAATAGTAACAACTAGTGACAGTAGTGGCACGTGTGGACTATGTTTCAGTTCAAAGCGAGCTACTGACAAATCAGACAAAGCTGAGCCGCAGGGCACGCTCACATTATTTTGCCCAAATCTTTCCAGGGCAATACATTTAGACGTTTGCCATCTAGTACATCCAACACATTTAGACGTTTCCTATGGGACACTTGCCACTTGTGGGCCTAATGACGCGTTGTCCATCTAGCCACGAATGAATGTTGCATGCGTACATAACACCCGCCCATGTTACCGAATCACTGTCAATGCCATGTCACATGAATGCCCATGCTTTGATATATGAGCTGCCAATACAGGGGTCAATACATACACGTACACCTCAATAATTCGTCACAAAAATAAATATTACACTTTTTCTTCTGGCTGTTAAACTCTTTGACTTTGTTGCCGCGACGAATGTCACATTTGGAGAACGCCACAAGCTGTGTTAATTTATTTAACGAGTCTCAACTCAGGCCTGTCTTTGAAACCTGTGTTTATTGTCGTGATTAATGGCCAGCCGGCGATGTTCACATGTCCTTGCCAGAAAAGATCTAGCGCGGGATGGAAATTGTATGTTCTCAGATTTACGCACATTTTTGCACCGTTGGCTTCAACACTGAACGTCTCCACGTAGAATAATCATCATTATGTGCCATACCGATAAGAATAGGTGGACAGTTTGTCGTCTTACACTATCGCCATGATCTTGGATCAGATCTGTGTTATTATCTGGAGAATGCCATGTGGCCAGGCCATCCTGGTAACTACTGTATCTCTTAAAGTTATTTGCATATCCTTTACAGGACGTTTGCAGTCAACACCAGTATATTTTGCTGTTGTTGATGTCTTGGCAAGTTTACATTCAGTAGTTTGCCATTGCTTTCTGAACGACCGGCACCCATACCATTTACGTAAAACACCAGCGCAACGCAGACTGCTGCCAAATCGCACGCGGCTGTGTTTCAAACACGGGTATACGGGATCACAAACAGCGTTCGTAAAACCTTCGCCAGGGAGACAAGCATTGTATCTGTAACACACACATTAAGGGGGCGTCAATAGCAGAGTTATTCAAATACTTAAATAATATCGAAACTCTATATAAAATGAATTTTGTGTTGAGTCCCTCCCAATGAAGTTTCCTGCCAATTTGTGTGGATGAACATGCCTCATCATAACCTTAGTTTTCTGGTGTTGTTTATCAGCGCATGTGCACCATATTTCCCAGATGTGATGTCAGATTGTCCAGCAAATTCCCTCTTATTCCTATTTGGCCACTAATTTTACAAGCTGGCAGATTTACACGCTCGCTCTTATGTATTTGCCAGGAGCGTGTTACTTACACGTTGAAGATAAAATAAGGCTTAAGCTTCAACTAATAGATGTGGAAAAATAAAACCAGTTCTTATAATATCATGCGCAGCTTTAAGTGGTTCAAATCTTGTTAGAAATGTACAAAGCTCCACTTAGAATGGCTTCAGTAGTTGAGACTTTACAAGTCCAGATTAAATAAAATATATGGTTTGGATTCCGTCAAATATGCCGTCGATTATGTTCTAGTAAATCTCTGTCTTGATATGTTGAGTCATCGGTTGTGCGTCAATGCTAATAAATATGCTTTAGATGCCTTTTACTGAACACAACTGGAAATTTACATTTCCATGTTAATATATAGGCTCTAGATCAGTGGTTCTCAACCGGTGGGGAATTCCCCCTAGGGGGGAATTGTAGGGTTTCCAGGGGGGGGGGGGGGGGGGGGGGGGGGGAGGAAGAAGACCATTTCAAGATCGCGTTAATACAAGATCCGATTACTTGATATTGTTTTTTCCCTTCATACTTTATAGTTATGTACACCTCATTCTTCTAAAATTCATTTTATAAAGTCAGTAGACCCTCAAATCATGTTTTATGTGGATATCTAGACTTGTTTTTAGGATATGCTGTTAAATCTACCTTCCATTTTTTCGTATACTGTGTAGGGGTGGGGGGATTTTTAGATAGGAAATATGAAAAGGGGGGGGGGGGGGGTGACGTTCTGAAAATACGGTGAAGGGGGCCCCGGGCCTAATTTTTGGTAGGAAGGGGGGAATGACGTTCTGAAAATATGGTGAAGGGGGGTACGGGCCAAAAAAGGTTGAGAACCACTGCTCTAGATGACTATTAATAAACATAACTGGTAATTTACATTTCCATGTTACTAAATTAGCTTAAGATGACTATTACTAACATAACCAGTAATTTACATTTCAAAATTAAGAAATAATCTGGGATAACTATTACCAAACATAACTAGTAATTTACATTTCGATGTTAAGAAATAGGCTTGAGATGACTATTACCAAACACACTAGTAATTTACAGCTCGATGTGATGAAATAATCTTTGGATAAATATTACCAAATATAAAAAAATACTTTAAATTTTTATGTGAAAAAATAAACTTTACTGGGCTTTTTTAAAACCCAAAATAAGGAGGGAAATTTTACTCCCCCAAAAATGAGCTTGCCCAAAAAAAGTGGCCTTTAAGACAAAAAAAAGCAAAAGAAAAACAAAAAAAATTAAAAAAAAATTTGTTTTGAACATGGATCTTTCCTTTAAGGG